>JAZEWT010000021.1:9539202-9560054 GCA_036362905.1 Mordacia mordax
CAGGAAACTGACGCCCCGTCCGCTCGCGCCCCCCCCCCCCACGTGGCCCCCAGAAAGCTTTAACACCACAAAGTGATTGAAATAATGTCAGACACACACAGAATGATACTTAAAACGCGATAAAAACACTTTCGTTTTAATGAAAATAAGAGACAGTTGCAAACTGCTGCACGAGTTTTGGATCTAGGCCTCAATACTAATTAAGAAAGAAAATCCCACTCAAGGTGGGCCGAGTCCCACTTCAGGCAACTTTGTGTAGATTGTATGTGTTCTCTCGCTGCTCTGACTGGGTTCTGGGTTCTCCGATTTCCTCCCATAACAAAAATATTCAACGATTAATTGACTGATAACATCATAATACGTAGAGACGCTGTGTGTGGCGGGTTAGCGCCGGTTAACCGCGTGGATACCCCCCCCCCCCATCTCTCTGTTGTTTTCTGTGGCGCCTTGGGACCGCTACATAAAAGACACTATTGTGTGAATGTAATAAATATATAAATAAAGATGCGTAAAAGAATCCCACTTGAGTGTTACGCAAACCTGCGTGTTATGCAACCTCAGTGTTACCTAACTGGACACTACTTTCAAAACGCAGCGTGCCACTTTGCGGTCCATCCTCGCTTAATCACACAGAGTCGCGGTGGGCCGGAGCCCATCCTAACAGACTCAGACCCCAAGGCAATGCCATATTCAGGATTGGGACCTCAGTCCATCGCAGAGCACCAGGAGCAATATTGTCAGCAGGCCAATAAAGCTAAGTGGTGAAAGTAAGCCTGTATAGTGCGGTACGGCTTACCGGTAAGAAAGTAAGTGAAGCATTGAGTACAGCACAGGTGGAAAGGGGGGTTGCGATATGACCGTATTTAATTTAGTTTCACACCTGCCCAAGCAGCATGTTTTTGTACTGTGGGAAGTAAACTAGAGTACCTGACGAAAACACACACAGGCACGGGCATAACACTCAATTCCCACAGAAAAAAAAACACCCGCGCTAGGAATCGAACCAGGGGACTAATTGCAGTGCGGTGGCTGCCCTCAATGACAAATCGAGCCGCAGAATTTCCAGCGAGGCTCATTTCAGACGGGGCGCCGCGAAAAGCGCAGCAATCAATAGGCAGGGCCACGTGCTACCGCGCTTCCTACGCCAAGCACGGGAGCCTCCATTTGATGGATTTTACCCAAGACGTTTGTTTCTGACCTTTGCAGCAACGCGTTGGGGCCGAGGCTATAAATTGCTTGTAAGCACTCAGGTTATTACTTCTGCGCTGATGACAGAACACGACGGCGGAGGGCATGCACGAGATCTCGGCGAGATCTCGCCGCAAATTGCTTGGCAAGTGTTTAGCAATTTGAGCGATGGACGGACGGATGGAGTGACCGAAGGACCCAAGTGAAGAGAATCAGACAGCAACAATTTAAAATAGAGTGCACATTCGGGCGCAGTGTAATTGGGTGTCGCAGCTGAACGTTTTGAGTGAGCTTTTTTTGTTTTGCATTTTTTAAAGATAGAATTCGTGACACATACGCGTTCGTTCAATGTCAATGGTATTCGAACAAACAATAATTCGAGTCCCGAGGAAAGTGCAGAAAGGTGAGGGAGAGGCAGCCACATAGTTACCCGGCGCTGCCGTTTGCGATACACTGCGTTCAGCATATTATTTGCGGGAGAATACCGGAGTATTAGGAGGAAATTCACACATAACAGAGGGAGACCATGCAAACTCCACACAGAAAAGCACCCGAGGTGAGAATCTACCTCGGGCAGGACCTTCTCTCTGTGCAGCGCAAATCTTACCGTCGCATAGACACTTTACCTTCAATGAAATCCATTTTTTTGGGTCAGGTCACGTAAAAAGTTTATAGATTGTAAAATAGTGTCGTTTAACCCTCCACCACCCGACACGGCCAATCAGCAAGGGGTTGTCACGTTGAACAGAAGACGCGCCAATTCCTTTACTATCCCGTTGTCGGGTGTATTCCTGCCTTACGCCCTGTGTTTCCGGGATAGGCTCCGGCTCACCGTGACCCTATATAGGATTAAGCGGTTTCAGATAATGAGATGAGATTTAATAGTAATTGTTAGTCACCTAATATGTTCTCGTGTATGATGCAAATATATTTTATGACCTGAATACCAGTGTTGAGGTCAACTCACCATGACGGGAGGGCATCAGCAGAGAGAGTTCGTGTAGTTTGGCTGTTCCTCCTCTGCCTCTGGTCCACACTGGTTCAACACAGTGGTTCACTGTAAGGTCCATTGTTTGGGTTGCATGGCCATAATCGTACTTTAGCTTTTGTCTTTAACTTTCCCATTCATGAAGGAGATGTGCGTTCACCTCGTGATGATCTGATATGGTTGACGGTTCCACCAGTGTAATGATGTAGGTTTTCATGGCTCGATGCATGATGATTGCTTCGAAAAGCTGCTCTCTCGGGACAGCCGCGTCGATGGCTCTCTCTCCTCTCCTCACGACGTTTCGCCTCACACATTGGAGGCATGCTCAGGCGTAGTCCACCAGTGTTGTAAGGAGGGAGGAGGAATGATGATTACTTACCAAAGCTGTTCTTTCATGATAGCCTTCTCGATAGCTGTGTTCGACACGGCTACCATGGTAAGCAATCATCATACATTGAGCCGTAAAAACCTACATCGGTACAGGAAGAGTAATGTCAGAGCCAGAAGGTATGATGATGCTTAGGTCTCGAATAAGGTGTTTTTTCGGAACGTCCGACATAAACAGCATTCCTCTGGATCTTGGCAAGATACTAGGCCGGTGACAGCAGCAGCGCAATCCTAGCAGGATCTGGACTTGAGGTGGATAGCGAGGACCTTTGTTGACGTCTCGGTTGATGGGTAGTTCATAGTCTAGAAGAAAATGTGAAGACCCCCTTTCAGTTTTTGTGTCTCCAAATAGTCTTCACAAGAGACATGCAAGGTATAGACTCCTTTGAAGGAGTGCCCCATATCGAAATGTCTCATGGCGATGACAAATATGGAGAAAAACAATCACTATCAACGCTAAGCAAGTACCGCTCACTCCTTTCTGCCGTTTCATCTGCTCTTTCCTCAGCTAAACAGTTATACTTTCAATCTCTCATCCAGGCCTCTGCTTCTAATCCTTGTTAACTGTTCTCGGTCTTCTCTTCTCCAGCCTCCACCAATTTCATGGCCCAGTTTAAAATTTGGACAGGAATTCACCAATTTTTTCACCAGCAACATGTCTAATGGATTTAAAAAACAGTTCAACACTTGAACTGGCTTGTACTTGTACTTCAGCATATTCCGATACTAGACCTTCTTACCACCTTCACGCCTATTTTTGATGCAGATCTCTTAGCACTATTTCAGTTTCACAAACCTAACTCGTGCATCCAAGTTATAGTTCTTACTCACATATTCCAGGCATCAGCTGCTGCCTTACTTTTTTTAATTTCTCATGTTCTCAACACTTTTTACTTACAGGTTTCTTCCTTTCTGCTTTTAAACATGAATGCAGCATTCCCACCCTAAAAAAACTTACCCTCGAACCATCAAACATCACGACCGTCCAGTATTTGTACGACCGTCCAGTATCTGTATGACCGTCCAGTACCTATACGACCGTCCAGAACCTGTACGACCGTCCAGAACCTGTACGACCGTCCAGAACCTGTACGACCGTCCAGTATCTGTACGACCATCCAGTGTCTGTACATCCTTTACTCTCTAAAACCCTGTGCTGTCCACCATCAACTATCAGCTTTTGTATCCCACAATCCCCTCCAGTCAGATTTCCGTTCAAGAGACTCAATTGAAACTTTATTTTCGTCACTAATGCTCTTCAGTCAGCTCGTGCTGCTTCTCTCTCTATTCTGATTCTGCTTGATTTGCTTGCTGCCTCGGACACTGTGAATAACTATGTCAGACTTGGGTATAAGTGAAACTGCACTAGATTTGTTCCCTTCCTATCTCATTGATCACACTTATCGGGTCCTGGTACAGTTCAACATTTATTTCGCACTCTTTGCTCACTGGTTTTCCTCAAGGTCCGGTACTTGGCCCTCTCTGCTTTTCTCTTTATACCTGATCTCTTGGCCCATTGATCACTTTCTTTGGCTTTTCTTATTACCTATACGTACACGATATCGGCTCTTTTTCCCTTCCCTTCATCTACCCCTGACACATCTTCCCGAATTTATTTGTTTCTCGGCTATTTCATCGTGGATGTGTGATCACCATCTACAGGT
This sequence comes from Mordacia mordax, assembly GCA_036362905.1. Taxonomy (NCBI): domain Eukaryota; kingdom Metazoa; phylum Chordata; class Hyperoartia; order Petromyzontiformes; family Petromyzontidae; genus Mordacia; species Mordacia mordax. The sequence continues at coordinate 9,543,430 of JAZEWT010000021.1, forward strand.
AATTCTTTGAAAAACAGACATTCTTTTTCTTCCATCATCTCCACCCCTTTCACCTGATCTCCATGGGTTCGACAACTATTTCTTCCTCCTCGTCTGTTCGGAACCTGTGTCACCCTGGATTCTTCTCTTTACAATCTTCTCTGCATCTCCAATTTACCTTGTACATGCTGGTGTCACTTATTCAACTTTTGCAAAATCTGTCCTTTTGTTACCATGACATTTTCTTAACTCGTGGACTAGGATTTGTTTCTATCCCGCCTAGACTACCGCAACACTCTCATAGCTAGTTTGCCTGCGAATACTATCTGTCCACTTCAACTTATTCAAATTTACACTGCTCGCCTGGTCTTTTCACTTACTTGAATTTCCAATTCGACTCCTTTGCTTGGCTCTCTAGACTGGCTGCCGGTGGCTGCACCTTTAAATTAAAAATCATGTTTCTTACCCAGGGCTGTCTTCACATATCTGCTACATTTTATCTCTGTTAACACTCGCCCCCCTACATTGCCTCTCGCGCACTCTACTTGACAACTTATGGTCGATTGGTCGCACCACCCTTCCGCTTTCCAGGTTCCAAAGCTTATTGCTTCACTACCCTGACCCCATCATGGTAGAATGACAATCCAAAAGAAAACAGGGCCACAGAGACACGATATTCGGAAACTACTCATGACATATTTATGACACTCATCGGAGTGACAAACAACACTTTGACACTTTGCAATGTTGTGCAAGCAGCAGTATTTATTTTGTATTAATTTATTTTAAATTTATTTACTAAAATTGTGTGTGTGATGATGTAGGTCGCGCTGGATAATGACGTCTGTTAATATAAACTTAACACATCCCCTCTGGGAGTTTCTCTCTGTAAACCGCATTCCTCCCATTTCTACCTCTGCCCCGAGTTTTTTTTTTTATAAAAAAAACAGCGCGGTAAGGAACCGGAACAGATTGCTTTTCAAGTGTGGAGGTCCGACTCCACCTCTTTCTCTATATCTCTCTCGAGCTCCTCAATTGACTCAACTTCTATGGCGCTTGGCACCAATTCGTGGAGCATTCCCTCCAGCTCTTTATCTCTCTCTCTCTCGAGTGCCTCAACCGTCTCAACTTCTACGGTGCTCGGCGCCGGCTCCTGAAGCCCGCGTCTAGTGGCCATCCAGACAGTAGCGCTCTCGATGCTCCAATCACACCACACTCGCCCACACAACCGCTTCGATACAAAATACCGGATAGCTGGGTCGAGTTGAAGATCTTTACTGCTGCAGACGGGCGCGTCGCGGCGACTGCTCTATCCCCAGCAGCCTGATTTGCGTGACACTGTCCTCCCCACCTCACTCAAAAAGAACTTCTCCCTCCTTGCTCCGCGCCTGCTCAAATACTCCCACTGCCCGGACACCACGCCCCGCCGTCTCTCTCCCCCAATCAGCGCCGCCTTCCCTTGTCTCCCAGCGTGGGCTCCCTCTACCAACCAATCTCCGCCGTTGTAAACAACCGGCGCCAATATGTCTAGGGAGTGGACCAATGCCATGGTGAAGCCTGGCCGTTACAATAAGGCAGGAATATGCCGCACTGTGCTCCGAAAACCCCGCCCAACTTGTCAATGCCCTGCCTAGGCCTACAGTACTCACCCACCGGCCTACAAGCCCTGCGCCCACAGGTGTCTGCAGCTCACTATCCGGGGAAGCGACGCTCTCCCCGGCAGAACTGGTGGATGCAACCCGGCGCCCCCTAGACCAAATTGCAGCTGACAAAGGAACCACCAACCAACCTGTTCTATTAACAGGGTCTATGGACAAAACCTCCGTCGCTGGGGCCGAGTTCCACCGTCGTTCTGCTACCCACCGAACCCCGTGTCGTGCGAACACTCCATCCGTGTGGAACAGTATACCGTTGTCAAATGTCCGCCTAAACAACGGATGCGCGCAGGCATCAGGCAGGTGGTGTGCAACAGTGATGACTGCGTGAGTGACCGTGTGGCACAGTATACTTTCCATGGGGGTGTCACAGGGGCGGACATAGCGGAAACACAGCCAGCGTCCCTGGGGGTTCCGAGGCCCACGAAGTGGGCCTCCACACAAGCATAACCCTCCCGACTCTGCGTGTGTGCATTAGGAGTGCATTTAGTCAAGTGACTAAATGTCTTGGTTTGATCTGGTACAGTTCGGGAGCTGGCGTCGGTATCTGAGTGGCAGCAAGATTCCCTACACCCGGTACCCGTCTCACTGTACTCAGATAGGGTACCAGTCTCACTGTACCCAGATGCGTTACCAGTCTCACTGTACGCTGATCTGGTACCAGTCTCATTGTACGCTGATCCGGTACCAGTCTCATTGTACGCTGATCCAGTACCAGTCTCACTATACCCAGATCGGGTTCCAGTCTCACTGTACCCAGATCCAGTACCGTCTCACTGTACCCAGGTCCGGTACCAGTTTCACTGTACCCAGATGTGTTACCAGTGTCGCCACGTTCACCTCCATCAGAGTACCCCGTGTTGGAAATTCAAGACGGCTCCTCCGCTGCTGATGCCGACACTCGCGCGGACGCTGAAGGCGTCCGTTCGAGTGAGCGGCTGTGCAACGATGAACTCCCGTGGTACGCCCTCCCGGCCAGGCATGCCAACAGGCGCAGACTGCAAGTAAGGGCGGTTGGGGTTTATTTAAACAAGCGCACAACCGGCCAATTGGCCACTCAGGGAAAAAAAGTTACCGCACAAGCCTACGGGCGATGGATACTCCGCGGAGTTAACGCACAGCGGTACAGTGTGGTATTTACCGAATCCCAGGCACAGAACCCGAGCTCTCGCGATACCCGCTTATGTGTGTCCCCAAGCGCAGTCACCAGCACTATCAGCATGGCCAATTAGCCAAACAGAATGGTCGCACGCGCCACCCGACTAATCAACGGCGCGCCAGCACGCTGTTGCCACCGTCTGTGTCAATCGCCCGACCATTCCACGTCGGGTCAACAACTAAAGGGGCTGTCCCCTGGTTTGGGCTGTTTGCCGCTTACCGAGAGCATCTTCAGTTCACCTCTTCCGGCCGCCTCAACACCACGTGACACGCTTGGCAATAGTGCTGGAGCACACTGGCACAGCCCCCGCATGCACGCAGACTGGCACCGTCAGGGCTGAGCACCACAGAACCATTTGGCTGTGCAGCACTTTCTAACAGTTGTCCAGCGGGGACGGTTACACGAGTTAGAACATCTAATGGTACAGTGGGGAAATTTATTCAGCAGGGACAATTAACCGAGACAACGTGCCTTTGGACCGTGGGAGGAAACCAGAGCACTCGGCGAAAACCCACGCGCGACACGGGAAATAACGCGCAAACCCGACACAGAAAAGCACCCGAGCCGGGAATCGAGCCTGGGACTTCTTGCCGTGAGGCAGCAGCGCTACTCACTGCTACGCCAGCATACCAGGGCTCCGTTCTGCGAGGGAGAAGGAGGCAACCTTCACCACCGGAGTTGTTGGGGCGCTGCGTCTTGAGGGAACGCGTGGGCGCGTTGTGCGGTCGAGCTCCTCGGACACATACCTCCTAACGGCAGCGGTAACACATCGGCCGCGTTGCGTTACGATGCAGAGCTTATAATTATAACACGGTTGTGGAACGCACGCAGAGGTAAGGGGCACTGGTCTAATAAACGTCTTGGCAGGTGCGTGGGGCTTCCGATGAATAATTTATTCGGTCGACGGCTCCACACACAAAGAAACACACGAGGGACGCAGGGTTCTCTAGTAAAAACCCATCACTTGCCCGGAGCGTAATCACTCGAAGCAGCTGACAGCAACATTGGATTTCTTTTGCGTTACATAATTCATATCCCAGAGCTGAGATGTGTCTTTAAAAAAAACCTCTCCAACGCACCGGTGTGCGTTGAAGAGCAAACTCACAACATTTACAATGAAATATATAGGATCCCTGCACGAGTGAGCACGTGATCGATGACGTTACAACCTCTCTATATAAGGAGACCCATAACTGGAACACTCTTCTGAAGCTTCTCGTCCCAAGTTGGTTGGAGTTCTTGATGATGTTGCTTGTAATTATCAGCGAAACGTCATATTTCATTTGTAAATGCTGTGAGTTTACTCTCCAACACATTGGTGTGCTGAGATAGTGAAGAATTGTCACGTTCTGTTCACATGACAAGCCTTACTAATTGGCCGTATCGGGAGTTGAAGGTTTGACGTCAAAATGTTTTCCGTAACCTAACCCAAAAAATAGATTTCATCAATAACTATGGTCACGAAAGCCTTCGAATTAAAATTCCCATCAAGAGCTGCTCATTTGGGATAGCAGTGTCGAGTGTTTCTCCTTTGCAACGTTTGGCCTCAAAATGACTGTGCACCAAAGATAGGCGAAACACTCTTCACGACTGTCCCTAAAGCAGCTCTTGGGAGAAATTCTCATGAAAGTCTCCATCACGTCGGATCATTTTGCACGAGCGTTATTGTGACCCCGTGTTACTCACACACGCACACAAACAGAATTAATTCACGCCGCGCAAGCGGAGAGCTTCCTCATCTCGATGTAGTTCCCTCACTCGATATAGAACTCAGTTTTCCAGCATTATGGTGACATTGCCTCCATAACACATTATAGGCTTGGAGGTGGCTGAAAGATTTTAGAGCCATGCATCCATCGCCTTGTCCCAGTGTCAGCCGACCCGCTGTAATGTGCAATCCATCACCTGCCAAGCGGCAATTCATCTCTGGGTGACACGGGTGGCGCGGCTACATACGCAACCTTCCTCCCCCACGCTGTAAATAGCAAATACCCACCGAATGCTCAACCACAAGAGCCGAGTAAGTAAATAAAAACGTTATGATATAGATGCATTCAAATGTTGACTGACGGACGGATGGTTGTGCGTGTGTGTGTGGTGTGTGTACGCGGTAGTTGCCGCACCACTTGCCTGTCGGTTGTTCACATTTTCACAATTTCTGAATAGTGATCAGGGTTGACACCTCTTCTGTTTTATTCCGTGATCGTTCTCCGTTCCGAGGAGGCAGCGGATTGGGGGATTCTGCGAGGTTTCGCGGACTGAGTCATTACTCAAAGCCTAGGTTATTACCGGTCGCGCAGGGTACAGTGTTCTCTCGCTCTTAACCTCTTTACCCCACACGCGATATGTCCCGGTTTATTTACGTCTCCCAGGTGGCAACGCTAATGATGACGGAGAGGCAAGTTCACAGGACCCCAGTTCTTCAGAAACGGCTGTGTTTTTGTTGCATCCGATTAAAACCAGACCGTGTGCCAATGCAATTGTGATGTAAGTCAGTATTCCACGAAGTTGAGGATTTATTGATAAGCCTCTCTTTGTCTATCGACTTTTCTCTCTGTCACCACAGAGTCAGTTAGTTTTATTTTATTTAAGATTGAAGGAACTGTTCAGCTATGTAGCTCTTTATAACAGTTGTCTAGCAGGGAGGGGTAAGCAAGTTACAACATCTCAGGGCACCTGGAGAAAATTAATCAGCATGACAATTAATCTAGGCAGCACGTCTTTAAAGAGTGGGAGGATCTTGTAGTATTCAGCATATACCCAAGCAGACCTAGGGAAAGCTTACACACTCCACACGGCAAGACACCCGAGCCGAGAATAGAACCCATGTGCTCCTTGTTGTAAGGAGAGTCGCTTGATGTTGTTGCTGTTGTTGTTGATTTAGTGGGCGTGGTTTCTGTAATGGCGATGCTGGTAAAGTAATGATGTTGGTTTTCATGCTCGATGCATGATGGCTTGGAGAAGTTGCTCTTTCGGGACAGCCGCGTCGATCGCTCCCTCTACCTCCATCGCGACGTTTCCCTCACAAGTTGGAGGGATCCTCAGGCGCTGTGTGTATGTGTCGTGTGTGACACCTATTTCTATGTAGGTATTATGTATGTGTTAAGTCTCTTCCATAGCGTTGCTTTAGTGTAAGGGGAAACGTCGCGATGGAGGGAGAGGGAGCGATCGATGTGGCTGCCCTGACAAAACAGCTTTTCGAAGCAATCATAATGTTGGTAAACTCCACATTTTTAGAAGCGAAATTCGTTTCAAACGTTACACGTTACTCGTGCGTTTATAAGGTGCACACTTTCACCCTCCACTATCAAAGTATTTGCTCACATTTTATAGGTTTGCCATTAGCCAAGGCAACCAAAAAATTGCGTCTGAATTTGAACGATTTCATAGATGGTACTGATGGATGATGATTGCGGGTGCCAGCCAACACGCTTGCCTTGCACGCGTGACCGTAATATCGAACTGTGGAGCTCAGTGCGTGGAGGGGATTTTAAATCTGTGATCGAGACACTGGGTCCTCGAGTCTAGATTTTAGGTTCGATTGGGTGACGCGTTGTTCACGCGGTGGTGGCCACTAACGCGTGGCCGTCGATGGATATTTGCTTTGAGAATTTATTAACGCAGCGCGTTAATTTTGGAGTCAGAGCTCCCTTCTAATATAGTTTAAGCCGCAGCTTTCCAACGCTCGTACATTCCCTGAATACGTTTGCTAGGCATGCATCCCTGTCTGTTTACACGTTAGAGTAATCGTTACATATTCGTTTCATGTTTTCGTAGCTTCATATATAACAGCACTCTGATCAGTCGAAAAATAATCTGGCAAAGCTGCTTTACATTGCCAGAAATTTATTATTATTGATTTAAGATTTGATCTACAGAGCTTCTATTTCGCGATAGCCGTGTCGAATGTTCCTCCTGTCTCCTTTGCAACGTTTAGACTCCCACGTTCAAAGATTTCCTTTACACAGATTTTGTTTAAATTTTATTTTAATCAACGGTGCCAGTTGCTGGTAACGAGGGCCTTTCAAAGCTGGAATGGTGTGTGTGTGTGCACTGCACAACTGGGGAAACAAAGGTGGCTGGGAGCTGTACGCACACATTCATGAGTACAACAGAGAGCATTTGCTATGAACAATAACAACATTACAGGTGGACCAGGCTAGGTACACTTGACATATCAAAGGTTCACTTACAGGAGGTCGTGGGACAAATCCAGGTGCCGTGGGCTGACTGAGGTGACTGGTCGATGCATCACCCGTGCTCTCTGCTGTGCTGTCTCACTGGGTTTTGTCCGTCCGGCGCTCCGCTCGTTGTTGTGAGCATTGCTGCTCCGTCCTCTGCCGTTATCAGAAAGCCGCCGCAGTATATACACACACGCACGACGAAATTACATCACATACGCATCGAGTTTCTCTGTAAAACTTTTCTGATGTCAACTGTGAGAATGAATGACTACACGCAGCAACTCACGCAGAGCAATGCACCTGCACGTGGAAAGAACCCCCGTATAGTCCTACTAGAAAGTAGGTGTAAGTAGTGAGTACCTATTAAGGCGAGCACAGCGCAGGGGGGGTGTAGTAACATCTGCGACTCACAGGAAGAATATCCGCACTAAGGCAGTTGCCACCTCGCACGCTTTTTTGTGTGGAGTGTGTGTCCCCACCTCTATAGGGTCCCCACCTCTATAATCCCTAACTCCTAACACCAATTTCTCTCAGTCTCTGAGTGATCACACGCAGCGCTCCGAAACACGGCGTGCGCGCGTACTCTCACACGTAGCGCGCTCACACCACGTTCACTCACACCACCGCTCTGATACAAAAATACCGGACAGAAGATGACTTGGAAGCCTTTTACTGCTGCAGACTTGCACGCCGCGACGAGGTCCCTTTTCAGCCGCCCCAACTGCTCCCTCGCTACAACTCGCTACGCGGCACAACCGCTTGGGCCCAGCCGCTCAGCACAGCCTTGCACAGCTCCGGGCACAACTCTCGTACATGACTAACTAAACCCCGCTACTCGACTGCCCTTAACATGACTAACTAACCCCGCTAACTAACTAACCCCGCTACTATCTGCCCTTGTCCCTCTACATGGCTGCCCTTCCTAACCGCTTCGACTCCACTAACAGCAACCTGCCCCCTTGCTCCGCGCTCCCTTAAATCCCTGCCCCCCCGGTTCGAACCGCCCCCTTTTAACGGCCGTGTCTCTCTCCACCAATCCCCGTTATTCCCCCTTGTCTCTGAGCGCCGTGTCTTTCTCCTACCAATCACCGCTGTCGTAAACACCTTGGTGCCGGCCTGTCTAGAGAATCGGCCAATCCCATGGCGACGCCTGACCGTTACACGAGGAAGGAATATATCGCACTGTCCCCCGAAAACTCCGCCCAACTTGCCAATGCCCTGCCTAGGCCTACTGTACTCACCCACCAGCCTACAAGCTCCGCACCCACAAATGTCTGCAGCTTTCTATCCAGGGAAGCGATACTCTCCCCGGCAGAACTGGTAGGTGGAACCCGGCGCCCTCTAGGCCGAATTCCAGCTGACAAAGGAACCACCAACCAACCTGTTCTACCAACAGGGTCTATGGACAAAACCTCCGTCGCTGGGGTCGAGTTCCACCGTCGTTCTGCTACCCCCCGAACCCCGTGTCGTGCGGACACTCGATTAGTGTGAAACAGTATGCTGTTGTCAAATGTCCGCCCGAACAACGGATGCACGCAGGCATCAGGCAGGTGGTGTGCAGGAGTGATGGTTGCGTGAGTGACCATGTGACACAACATACTTTCAATGGGGCAGGTCACAGGGGCAGACATAACGAAAACACAGCCAGCATCCCTGGTGGTTCCGAGGTCCACGAAGTAGGCCTCTACAGTTCTCTCCCTGTTATGCGTGGGGTTTTTTTAGGTTCTCCGTTTTCCTCCCACAACTAAATAACACACTCAGTTCTACGGTTTTCTTGTGCTTTCGAGTGGCTTGCGCTCTCTTGGACCTTGAATTTGTGCAGCGCGCTATGCATCGTAATTATTATTGCAGTGGTGTGGGTTTTCTTGGCTCAGTGTTTGAGAATCGCTCTCCATCGTCGTTATTTGGGGATATCCGTGACGAGAGTTCCTTCTCTCCTCTTCGTGACGCTTCGTCTGACGATGCCTCCAATGTGGGAGGCGAAACGTCACGAAGGATATAGGGGGAGCGCTCAACACGGCCATCCCGAAAGAAGGGCGATCAATCCTGAGTAACTATATATTTTTTGGTGCTGGTGATAATGATGACTGATTATCGCCGTGATCACAATAAGTTAAGGACGACGACAATTACCACACGATGATGAAACTGAGTCAAGTTCTGTCCGAGACGTGAACTCAGGTTCTTCAGCTCTGAGACGAAGTCTCCTGCGTGCTACCCAGACACCCTGCGGGAGGATACCCACGAAGGGCAGCGAATGCCCCAGCTGCCCCCCGGTCGACGATGCCCTTTCATTGCCATTGCGCCGGGATCGATGCCGTGCGGTGGCTTTCCATCAGCTCGTTGGCGGCGGCGGGCGCATCGGCGGAGGATAACATCACAAGCGAAGGCGGCCGTGACCTTTCTAGTGGAGCGGATATTGGAGGCAGGGAGAAGACCCGATATTTTCCGGTCACGTAACCCGGACGTGATGTTTGCCGTGGCTCTGACAAATTGATTATGTGCTCGGCGTGGGGCTGCGACGGAGTCTCCCTCCCCTCGGGACCGGGGAGGGTCACGCGTCAGTGCCGTTCCACGCGGCTCGGCACCGCCCTGACCGTGAAGCGATAACTGTAAAAGTGAGGGCATGTGGCTTGTGGGTTCCGGCCTCACTATGCGATGGATGTCTCGATGGGAATGGCCCTTTTCAGAGCTGCCAATATCGCGCCATACCTCTTCTTTTGGGATATCACGGTTTCAGGTTTCCTCCTATAACCAAAGATAGATCGCTGCCTCACTTGATTTCCCCGTGTCTTGCGATCTACTGATGTCCCATGCAGGATAAAGCCCTGCCTTGTGCTCTTTGTCTGCCGCGATAGGCTCCGGCTTACCATTACCTTCAACAGACAGGAATAAGCAGGGATTTGTAATACATTTGTGGCACCATGACTCGGACCACGGACTGTTGGCAGCTCGGCGATAACGGCCACGGCGAGGATCAGCGTTCACTCCACGATCTTTCAGCCAGCGAGCAGAGACTTCTTGTCATTTGATGTTTTATTGAGCAGCGCGTGCGGGCCCGGACATAACAAACACGAGCGGCGACTACTTGTTGAAGACTGATGACTGCCCCGTCTGACCGCCTCACGACAAACTCTCCCTGACTCCGTCTCCCAACAGCAACTCCCCCCACTCACGAACTCCTCCGTCTTTATATTCCTCCGTGTCGCCCCCCCCACCCTTCGCACCTTCCGGATGACCTCACCCATAGTCACGAGTTCCAATGAGTCACGCACCATGTGTGTAATGTGTATTGTGAACAGGAGCTCGCCAACAAGGGATTACGTAAATCAACAACCCGAGTTCGATGAATCACGGGTCTCGCAATCGCACTGTCCACTCGTAAAACTCTTAACTCCACAGTCCCTCCCCTGGGCATTAGGCCCGTCCTCGGACCACAACTGCCCGCCAGCAATCTTTCATGAAGCTTCCCTCCACATTCACACCGCGCCAATCTCTGCGCCAGTCTCTCCCCGCGGCCACAGCGCCAATCGCTGCACCACCGCTCTCCACCGCGGCTATGGCGCGAACCGCTCGCCACCCGCTCCGCACTCACCTCCCCTTGGGGTCTGACGAGCCGGGCGACCCAAGGGGCCCCCCTACCCCTGGCTCCAGCGCCGACGGGCGCCACCACAATGGCAGCCCCACATCGGCGCAGCTCCACCACACTACTGCGCCTCACCGCAGCTACCGCGCCACCCACTGCGCTACCGCTATCCACCGCGCCATTGCGCTACCCCGCGGCTACCGCGCTACCCGCTGCGCTACCGCTATCGACCGCGCCATTGCGCTACCCCGCGGCTATCGCGCTAACCGTTGCGCTACCACTATCCACCACGCCATCGCGCTACCCCGCGGCTATCGTGCTACCCCGCGGCTATCATGCTAAGCGCTGTGCTACCCGCTATCCGCAGCTACTGCGCTACCTCTGCGCCACCGCTATCCACCGCGCTACCCCGCGGCTATCGCGCTAACCGCTGTGCTACCGCTATGCACTGCGCCACTTCCCTCGGGGGTCTGACGAGCCGGGCGACCACAAGGGGCCCCCCTCCCCCGGCTCCAACGCCGACCGGCGCCACCACAATGGCAGCCCCACATCGGCGCGGCTCCACCGCGCTACTGCGCCTCACCGCGGCTACCACGCCACCCGCCGCACTACCGCTCCCCAATCACTACACACGTAGTGTGCTAATCACTGCGCCACCGCTCCCCACCTACTACACACACGCAATGCGTTAACCGTTGCGCCACCACTCCTTATTCATTTTACACATCGTGCGCTAACCGTTGCGCCACCGCTCCTCACTCATTACACACATCGTGCGCTAACCGCTGCACCACCGCTCCTCAATCACTACACACACAGTGCGCTAACCGCTGCACCACCGCTCCCCACTCACAATACACACAGTGCGCTAACCGCTGCACCACCGCTCCTCAATCACAACACACACAGTGCGCTAACCGCTGCACCACTGCTCCCCACTCACAATACACACAGTGCGCTAACCGCCGCACCACAGCTCACTCTGCTCGCTGCTCCGCCGCCACCCGCTGCAGTCTCAAGTCGCGGCACCATCCTCGTGCGTGAGTCCTCATCCCACTGTCTGACACCATAACTGTGGCACCACGACTCGGACCGCAGACTCGTGGCGGCTCGACAATAACGGCCACGGCAAGGATCAGCGTTCACTCCACGATCTTTCAGCCAGCGAGCAGAGACTTCTTGTCTTTTGATGTTTTTATTGAGCAAAGCGCGCGGGCCCGGGCATAACGAACTCGAGCGGCGACTACATGTTGGCGACCTGGTGACTGCCCCATCTCACCGCCTCACGACCAACTCTCCCTGACTCCGTCTCCAAACAGCAACTTCAACCCCAACGGACGAACTCCTCCGTCTTTATATTCCCCCGTGCCACCACTCCCCCTCGCACCTTCCGGATGACCTCACCCATAGTCACGAGTTCCAATGAGTCACGCACCACGTGTGTAATGTGTATTGTGAACAAGAGCTCGCCAACAAGGGTTACGTAAATCAACAACCCGAGTTCGATGAATCACGGGTCTCGCAATCGCACTGTCCACTCATGAATAACCTACTCGTATTGAGGAAGCTATGTTTTAATGCTGTTACTTCATGGGCACAGGGGTGCACAAACAACAACAAACTTAGCATTCGGCAGTAACACCGTGTGGCTTTTAAAGGTGTTGGCACTTTATAGGTGACGTTTCGGGTGTTGACCCTTCTTCATCGCCCCTTGCGAGAATAAAAATGTATTGTATATAATAATAATTGCATTTATAGGGTGCTTTTCACCCGAGGGTCACAAGCGCTCCACAGAGCTGCGGAGAGAACGGCACGTCAAAAACAACGACATTATAAAAAATGCGCAACAATAATGTTTTTGTTTTTTAATATACATGTCGTTGCAGAACGTGTAAAATATGATCTTACTTTCAACTCAAAATTTAAAATGCAAAACTCTCAGTGTTTAAAATATATATTGGGAAATGGTTAATGTAACATGTTTCATATAATAATTATTACATTTCTAGAGTGCTTATCACGCGAGGACCACAAAGCGCCACAGAGAACTGCAGAGAGAACGGCACAACAACGAGAAGAACGGCATATCAGCAATAACGTTTTTTTTTTACAAATCCGAGCTGTGGAGAGAACGGCATGTCCACAACATCAGGACAGTTCAACTGAAAGTCAAATAATAGCAATAGATCATAGGACATAAAATAAATGATTTAAAACAATTTGGCAAGAAACATGGCAAGAATAAATGTTCCCAAGCAGGCACAGGTCGAAAGAGAGCCATCATCCCGCACGACAATACTGAGCCGCATCAACAGTCATAGCCGGAGGACTATGACTTGATGCGAAACAAGTGAGCCTTGAGACGAGATTTGCAGATGCCCAAGGACTTAGCTGATCGATTCCCCAATGGAAGGGCATTCCAGAGTCTGGGAGCAGCGTGTGAGAAGGCTTTGCCACCCAACGAATGGAGGTGTAATCTTGGCATATGCAGCAAGCTCGTATTAGAGGATCGAAGTTGTCTTGTTAAGGAGGGTGCCTGAAGTAGGCCAGTGAGAGCCTTGTATGTGAGAAAGAGGATCTTGAATTCAATCCTGTATGTAACGGTAGCCAGTCGAGAGACACCAGTACTTGGGATATATTGTCGTGGATGTGTGTGCGGATGAGAACTCAAGCAGCCGCATTCTGCACACATTGGAGACGATTGATCAGGTAGGCAGGGGTGTCAGGGATTAGAGCATTTCAGTAATCGATTCGTGACGAGATGAAGATGTGTATTAGCTTCTCAGCATCAGCGGGTGACAGGGTGTTGCGCAGTCTGGCTATATTTCTGATATGGAAGTAGGCTACCTTCGTCACCTAGTTGATGTGTATCTCGAAGGTGAGTGAGGAATCAAGAGTCACAAGTAGACTCCGGACTGCCTTAGCAACTTCAGTGGTCTGGTCGTCAAGCATCAATTGGATAGGTTCAGCCTTGGATAATTTGTGCCGGATTCCGACAAACAAAATTTTAGTTTTGTCGCCATGTCGTTTTAGAAATTTTGAATTGAGCCAGACCTTTACAGTTGACAGTGAGAATGACATGCAAAGACCAGACCCATTGAAGGATGACTTTTCGTGGATATAGATTTGGATGTCATCGGCATAGCAATGGTAGCTGACATTGAGGATGTGCAGGATATGGCCAAGAGGTTGTATGTAGATGCTGAAGAGGAGTGGGCCGAAAACTGAACCCTGAGGAACTCCAGACAAAACAGAATGGATCGCTGAGTGTTGTCCTCCGACGCTGACAAACTGCTTCCGGTCGGACAGTAGGAACTTAGCCAATGCAGGGCACTGCCAGAGACTTCTATACCCTCCAGTCGCTCAAGTAAGATCGGGTGGTCAATGGCGTCAAAGGAGCGCTCGGGTCCAGAAGGACAAGAATACATTATAGTGGCGCATTTCAACTGGAAGGGAGGCAGCCACACACTGAGCCGGCGCCAACCTGCAAGACAGTGTTCTATAGATTATGATGCTATCGGCCAATTAATGAGTGTGTTTTAGTTGTGGGAGGAAAAAGGAGAACCTGAAGGAAACTCACGCAAAAAAAGCGAGTAACACACAAACTCTCAATATAAAAACGCCCGAGGCAGGAATTAAACCGCCTCAGGAAGGGCGTTCTGTGCGGAGGCACAGATGTTACCACTGCATAGTCACTGTGCCGCTCAATAATAATACCACAGCTCTGGGCCTCGGAGTAATGTCAGATTTTAGATATTGGCCTCATTAGACGAGCCTGTAGACTAACTCTGCAGTCTAATTAGGGCACTGTCTATATCAGACGCCATCATGAGGCCCAGAGTAACACGAACACGTACACACTTACACACCATCTACTATAAACACAGCGCACTTTAATTGCTCATTTCATACGCAGGATTTCACGACGCATGTTGTGATTGGTAATTAGTTTTTTTTACGCACAAACGTAATCGCATTTAATGCGCTGTTCATTGGGGCGTTTGTTGGCCGCTTTTGCTAAACTCATAAAATGTTGAATGCTGTTTGGGAAAAACGCAATGCGCTTGCCACCCACGCCATCCGTGGAGAACTGCATTCACCCCAACATCAGGGTTTCCACATCCGAGGCCATATCGTGCATGAGAGCGAGAGACAGGGCTGTACCCTCTATAGACTGGCAAAACGCGGAATTAGAATGAATGACTTGTTCTGGGAAAACTTTCACATTTCCCACGCCTATTCCCTCCTAAAAATGTTGATCCTGGAAACACCAGGAAAGATGGTGGTGACCCTACCCAGCAGAGGCCACTGTCACGCTAATTTTTCACTATCTAAGTACACCGGTGCGTTGGAGAGCAAACTTACAACGTGCATGCGCGTGGCGCGTGTGAGTGTGGGGAACAGTGGCTTAGCGGTTAGCGTGCTGGGCTACAAACCTGGTTACCCGAGTTTGAATCGTGCTCACGGCCAATACTAGTGACGATTATCAGGACCGGTCCTGGGTCTCCCCAAGGTCGACTCCGTCTCAAATGAGTACCAAGTGCAGAGTGTAAATATTGCCGCTCGGGAGACAAAGGCGACCGGGCGTGGTGCTGGTCATCCATCTCCTCGTGTGCTGTGCTGCCCTTTATTGATCGCACCTCCATTCGATCGGTGACAGAGCCTTCTCGCGCGCTGCTCCCAGACTCTGGAATGCCCTTTTTTTGGAGATTCGGTCAGCTGAGTCCCTGGGCATCTTCAAATCGCGTCTCAAAACTCGCTTGTTCTGCAAGGCTTTCAAGCCCTCTGGCTAGGACTGTTGATGCGGCTTTCTGCCGACCTGTGCCTGCTCGGGAACATTTATTCCTTGTTGAAGAATTATTTTTTTTCCCACTTGCTTTATGTCCTATAATTTATTTATACTATTTGCCTTTCAGTTGAACTCTCCTGATATTGTTGTTGACATGCCGTTTTCTCCACAGCTCCGATTTGTAAAAAAACAAAAACGAAAAACGGTCTTGTTGCTTATTTGCCGTTCTCATGTAGCTGTTGACATGCCGTTCTCTCCACAGCTCTGTGCAGCGCTTTGTGACCCTCGGGTGGAAAGCGCTATATAAATGCAATTATTATTATTTACAATCAAGTACGACGTTTCGCTAATAATTACCATCAGCATCATCAGGAAGGCGCACAAATTTGGGACGAGTGGCTTGTCCAGATTAATCCGAGAATCTATTGAAATTGAGAGAAATAAAATGAACTTTAACCGTTCTGATATCTGCAGACTAAGTGCAGCATGGAAAAGCAATATTAAGCAATAACCATAATGGTCAATGTAATATGTTTAAAAACTACAGTTTTAAAACACTGAATTAAAGTAATTTGAAATATCGGCCGAATTTCCCCCTACTTACATTGTCCTATAATTTGTTGCTACTATTATATTTCAGATGAACTGTCCTGATGTTGTTGTTGACATGCCATTCTCTCCTTTAGCTCGGATGTGTAAAAAAAAAAACTCAATAAAATATAACGTTATTGTTGCTGATTTCCCGTTCTTATGTCATTGTTGTTGACATGTTGTTCTCCCCGCAGCTCTGTGCAGCGCTTTGTAACCCTCGGGCGAAAGGCGCTCTATAAATGAAAATTTTATTATTATTATTATTATTGTCTAAGTCTGACTCACCAAACTTGTAACATATGTACAAGCAAACATTGACACGTCTTACACTTCATGCTAATATAGTGCCCGATTTAGATCCTTGCACAGGTGAACACACGATGATGACGTCACAACCGATCTATGAAAAGACTCATCATGAAACGGAAAGACACCTCTAGACCCGCTCTTCCCAAATTGGTGCGAGTTCCTGCTGATGCTGATTGTACTTATCAGCAAAACGTCGTACTTCATTGTAAATGCTGTGGGTTTGCTCCCCAATACACCTGTGAGTGGAGAGAGTGAATAATTTGCACGTTGCAGCGCATTGTGAGCCTTGGATGATGAGCCCTCTAGAAATGCATTTATTATTATACGATAAATGTTACATTAAACCATTTTCCAATATATGTATTATGGGGGG
>JAZEWT010000021.1:9562532-9586232 GCA_036362905.1 Mordacia mordax
CTGGGTTTAACCAGGTTGGATTGTGTGAGGAGCTCACAAATTCTCGAAAGATCTGGATAGGGTCCTATTGGTGAGCTCCTCCGGCAGGCGAGGCTGCGGTGGCTGGGTCATGTAACCCGCATGCCCAGCCACCGCATGCTCAAGCAGTTGCTGTTTGGCCGGATAGAGGGAGCTAAACGGGCGCGGCACGGGCTAGAGAAGAGATGGACCGATGTGGCACAGGAAGACCTGGAGCTGAGTGGACTTGCTGAAGACTGGTACCAGCAGTGTCAAGATCGATCCCTGTGGAGTAGGATCGTGAAGGACTCTACGGGGCAGTTGGAGGCCGTCGCCGTCCAACAACAACGGGGCGGAAGAGCGACGCTCACAACAACGAGCGGAGCCTCGGGTGGCTAAAACACAGCATGTTGGCACAGTAGGGAGCGTAGGTGGTGCATCAGCCAGTCATCTCAGTGAGGCAGCCCATAACACCTGGGTCTGCCCGTGACCTCCTGTCAGTGAGCCTTCGACACTTCACGTGACCTCAAGGTGCATATGGCCTGGCACAAGCGCCGTGGTGACGTCACCGCTACTTAGTGGCGAATGGCGGTTGTTGTTGATGGTGAGTGTGGGTGTGTGTGGTGAGTCTATGGGTTTCTGTGTGGTGAATCTATGGATCTCTATGCGGTGAGTATATGGGTTTCTGTGTGGTGAATCTATGGGTCTCTGTGTGGTGAGTGTGGGACTGTGTGGGCAACTCACTACATGTGAACCCACAGCAGCTACATTAAGGTCAACCAGTCGATCGCGATCCACTAGTTGAAGAGCGCTGATGTAGACACACGTGGGGGGTTGGGAATGAATCGTGGCAGGAGAAGATGTAACCCCGAGGAAGCATTGATGGGTTGGAGACGTGGTAGGGCGGAGGAGGCTACTGTCATGCATGTTACGGGTCGCGCTGCAGAGAGATCGCCCGTAATCCGTGCTGTGTAGACGTACGTGTTGGGTTTAATTCTCGTGGATTAAAATAAAAGTAAAGGATTATTAATTGTTGAAAAAGCTGTAATTGGATGCTCCATCGTCTCCCGAGAATTACGTTGCATTATGGGGGTATTAGGAAAACGTGACGCGGCGATCCCGGCCATTGGGCCAGGAAGGATCGCGCTCCACAAGGGTCCACGAGAGACCGCGAGGACCATCATGGGCCGGTCTCATCCACCCGCGCGTGTCTGTGGGAGTTCTCAATCTCCCTCCCAGGGATCACAGTGGGCCCGTGCGGCTCTACAGCAGAGGGAGTGGCTCTCAGTTGAAAATGTTGGGGTTCATTGCCTGGTTGAGGAGGTTGGCTCAGCAGAAACATCTGCTCCTCACAAGTTCTGCCCTTGGCCGTTCGATTCCTGCCCAGGGCACTTTTCTGTATGGAGTTTGTGTGTTCGCTCCCCCCCTGTTCTGCGTGGGTTCTGGCCGGGTTCTGTGGTTCTCCCACATGTAAAAAAAAATACTCATTAATGAATTGGCTAATAACATCATAAAATAACGCAGTGTCTGGCAAATGTTGGCATTTGCCACTCTGTGGTTTCTGATAAATAATAATTAATTACCTCATCGCATTGTCAGAAACCGCTTAGTCCTGCACAGGGTCGCGGTGAGCCGGAGCCTATCCCGGCACACACAGGGCGCAAGGCAGGAATATACCCACGATGGGACGCCAGTCCATCACCGGGAACTGCGGGCAATTTAGTCTGCAAGCCAATTAACATATGCAGCAGCATATTTTTGGACCGTGGGAGGAAACCGGAGCGCCCGGCGAAAACCCACACGGACACGGGGAGAACATGCAAACTCCACACAGAAAGGGACCTGAGCCGAAATTCGAACCCGGGATCTTCTTGCTGTGAGGCGACAGCGTTAACCACTGGGCCACGTGGCGCCCTATATTTTTAATAATATGTAATTAATTAGTTAGTGTTAAAAAAAAAACAAGCACCTCCTTTGTGGGGGAGGCAACAGTAGTTGCCCTATGGGTAGACTCACCTCTGCCATAAGAATGTGGAACTTCCACCGCTGGCTAAGGCCTGTAAGCAGGAGGCATTCGTGGGGATGCCGCTATCCTGTGGTGGGCTCACAAAAGGCTGTGCATTGTTGCTAGCAGTGTGACTGTGCTACGGGCGACTTTGTTCCAAGCGTGTAACATGTTCTCTTGACGTCTCTTGTTGACGATGTTTTTTTGTTATTGATCGCTTTGACCTGGATTTTTCTTTGATTTGCTTTTGGTAAAAATTCCTTCTGGCTCCGTTAAGATTCAGAAATAGTTGGGAAGTGAAGCTGCAAGACGATGTAACAGCTGCGTGTTGTACTGATGAAATGTGCGTTTGCGAAGGATTCGAATCGGATACTCTCATGCGTACATGTTTAAAAAGATTGCTCCATCATACAGAAAAACCTCGCTCTTCACAAGCAACGGATGCTGTCTGCATTCGAAATAATATTTTTATTGTAGTGGTTGTTTTATTGCTGCTATTAGATACAGTGCAATACTTTGATCGCGCTCCTAATATACAGGTCCTTATACGATAAGGGCATTGCAGTGTGTATAAGATCGTCATATAAGCATATGGATTTAACGGATTTGGGGACACCCTTCCCTTCTATTAGTCCGTTAAACCGAGATTTTCCTGCACGTAGGTTACGTAGTCCCCACATTGTGGACACATGCAGGCGGAGAGAGAGAGAGAGAGAGCGATTACCGACGGGGTCCGCCTGCGTGTGTGCGGGGGGATGCACGCTGACACTCGCGTGCTCTGCGAGGTACGCTACCACGCTTCAGCGGACCATCTCCTCCGCGGGACGGGAAATTGTCCTCGAGAGACCTCCTACCTCCACAAGAACGACAACAGTAGCAGGAAATGCGGCGAGGTCATCTTCCGAAAGTTCATGGTCTGATACCCCGGGTGAACCACACTGAAAGACAGCCCTTCGGTTCGTTAGCAGTTCCCGCTTAATCCGGTCGAGTGCCGCGGTAAGCTGGAGCCTGTCCAAGCATGGCACAAGGCGCAAGGCAGGGCTAAAGCCAAGATGAGATGCCAGACCATTCCAGCAAGCCCATTAAGCTGTGGAAGGAAACCAGAGTATCTGATGAAACGTCAATGCGGACCTAGAGGGGACACGCAAACTCCACACAGACAGCTACCCGAGATCCTGTTGGAACCTGGGTTTCCTGCTGTGAGAAGGCAGCGCAACTCATTTTTTTCCATCTCCATGGGTTCAACAACTGTTTCTGCCTCCACGTCTATTCGGAGCCTAGGTGTCACCCAGGATTCCTTTCTTTCATATTCTCTGTACATCTCCATTCTGTCTCGTACATGCCACTTTCATTTATTCAATATCCGCAAAATCCGTCCATTTCTTACAGTAGAATACGCTCAATTACTGGGCCAGACTTTGGTTCTATCCCGCCTGGACTACTGTAGTTCCCTCCCAGCTGGTCTGCCTTTATTTGCTATCCGTCCACTTCAACCGATCCTAAACACTGCTGCTCGCCTCGTCTTTTTTCTACCTCCCTTTTCCCATTCGACTCCTCTGCTTCACTCTCTATACTGGTTGCCAGTTGCTGCACCGCATCGAATTCAAAATACTGGTTCTTACCGAGCGCTCTTTCCATATGTTAGACTGCTACAGTCGGCCGTGCCGACTGCAGCAGTCTAATCGGGTGGTCCAGATGTCTTGTGACCCGCATTTAATTGACCTCTAAACATTGTTTTCCTTCACTAATTCACTTCTGTTTAAAGTATTTACGCACATTTATCTATCTATTTATTTGTTTAAGATTCATAATATTTATATATAGTTTCTATCACATTACACACCCGTCGGTACGTACACGTTGTGTTTCAAAGGATTAAAAGGGGGGTCACGCAACATCTGGACCACTGTAAAAAAGCCTTCATCTCACGGAAACAGTGTTCCCTAGTGCTACGCGTGCGCGATAGAGCCGGCGATAGCTCACAACAATTTGTGAACTCAAACTCTACATGAACAGAACACGCGGTCTCCTGGAACCTCCGTTTCAACCCAGTAATCTGGAGCTTATTAAACTCACTTAATCCAGTGTCGGTCCTGAGTGTGTACCGAGTAAAAAGCATAAGAGGCGAAAGTGCCCGTGTTGTGCCCATTGGCATTCAGTGGTGGGTGGCAGAAATGTACATGTTTGCAATCGCTAAGCTACAGGCTGAGTGTGTGAGATAGAATCTGTAGCGAGGCCTCTGCAAGTAGTCTGTGCCTAATGACTCCGAGTAGCGAGAGGAGATTGGAATCGTGTTGCCATCTCTGTAATTCCTCGTGAGCACTTGTTCTCCGTTTAATGGCAAACGTGTGGATTGAACGCCTTTATCATTTAAGCCAATTGTAACCGTGTCGAGCAACAAGTAGTTTCCAAGTCTTCAGTCTGTGAGATCCAATTTCCAGCTCCACTGCTGCCCCACTCATTTATAAACCAGACCCGCACATTATGTATAATCTGCAGTGTTTGTGTTATGGATAGGCAGGCTCTTTTTCGTGGGAATGTGGGAGACAATGCAATAGTTGTTTTGTCAAATGGAATCATAGTTCCAGGAGAACACCCACGCTGATGAGAGGAGTCAATGAAAATGTTTTCAGCAGCCTGCTGCGAGTTCATGCTTTCTTTGGAATGACTGTATCGACTGTTAGGCTGTGAAGTCCTTTGTTGTCCTCCAACCCCGATACAAGCTCAAACTAATAATAATTCCAACTTTGTAACGCGTAGCACATTCATTCATTGTCTAAGTTATTCATTCGAAGAAAGAAGGACTCAGAGGCGGAGGTTACTTGCAGTCAAGCAACAAGGGATAGTCGGCGCCAACCCGCCAGACACCGCATTCTACGCGGCGTCTCCCAGCACTAAACAAAATATTCGCAAACGATACCAAACCTGGCGACAAAAATATATATTTTTAAACCCATTCATTATCGCTACCTGCTTCAACCTCTACAGCGTCAAAGGGAGCCGAAGCCTGTCTCAGCAGACAGAGGCCATAAGGCAGAGCTATAAACAGGATAGGGCATCGATCCACCGCAGCTCACGAGGGGCAATTAGTCAATGAACCTCGGCAGCGATATGTCTTCGGACTGTCGGAGGAACCCTAAAAAACACCTGAACTCTGCTGAAAAACACCTGAGCCGGGAGTCGAACGCGGATGGGTTTTACGTTTGGGCCACAATATCTCATTACTATTATATTTACTTGTCAAACATGATGGGGTGCAAAGATTGCATTTTGTTGACGGACAAATCAAAAAGCTAGATTTTTTTTTGATACAAAAAGATTGTGGGAATGTCTCTGGTTATCTTAACTCCGATCCAAATCGAGGCGACCGTGTTGTTAACCTTGTATGACAGTTGGTTTGTCACATAATTACATCGGACGCAAACTTTTGTGAGCGAATTTTATTCTATAAACAGTGACTCGGCCAAACCTTGAGAAGGATCGGCCAAGCCGTTTTCGCGCTAGAGCCATTCAAAGAACGTTTCACACACTGAGATAATTTTTTGTTGTTGTAAATAATGTAAACGAGACACAATACCGGTGTTGAGCATGGGTGCTAACACCCATTGGTGTTTGTTTATTTATGTCCCCCCCCCTTCTCCCTCCCCACCGTACGGCATTAAAATCTAAATAAGTCTGCGAGCGAAAGAGAGAGAGAGAGAAAGCACTCGTGCATCCGTATTTTGGTGAAGGAGTCTGCATCGGAGAGATAGGCCTCGCACACGGACTGCCAGCAGAGGCGTCCATCTCGGTGGTTCACGCCTCCACATCTGGCGATGTGTGGATCTCACGGTTGGTGGATTGGGTGGCCAAGTGGCGCGGTTCGTGGAGCTGCTGCCTCACAGCAAGAAGGGTCCGAGTTCAGTTCTCGGCTCGGGTGCCTTTCTGTGTGGAGTTTGCGTGTTCTCTCTCTCTCTCTCTCACCGTGTCCGCGTAGGTTTTCGTCGGGTACTCCGTTTTCCTCCCACCGCCCAAAGAACACTGCTGCCTAGGTTAATTGACCTGCTGCGTAAATTTCCCCCAGTACCCGCTGAATGCAGTGCCGGGTCTCGGGGAGCCAGAGCCCATCCGGCAGACAGAGGGCAGAAGTCGGGACTATACCTCGGATATTACGCCAGTAAATCGCAAGGCACTGGGCGCAATTAACTCAGCAAGTCAAATTAACCTGGGCAGCAGCGTGTTCTTGGACTGTAGAATGAAACAGGGGGTACCCAGTGTAAACTGACGCGGACACGGGGAGAGAGCACAGCACATAGAAAGGCACCCGAGTAGGGAATGGAACCCCGGACCTCCTCACTGTGAGGCAGCAGCGTTACTCCCTGCGCAGCCATCGCGCTACTCGCGTACGAGGGTTATGATTATTTGGAAAAATAAGAAGGCTGGCTCAACTTCTCTATCATCCAGGTATCTATCAAACAATCACGTTTCAGTGGGTCATTGGACAAGATTCCAAAAAAGCTAATGGACTCATACCCTGTTGACTTGAACATGAATCTTCGTAGAGAATTACGGCAGTTACACTGTTATATGTGCACAAAGTTTAACGAAACAAGTAAAAAAGAAATTCAGTCACATTAATCTTCATGACATAATAGTGAAAGACGGAACACAATGTGTTGTTTTCCCAAGGTAAAGATCTCACTACGTATTTGTATCACATTGATGATTAGTGACTGCTTTACAAAATGCTCTTTTTTCTCAGCTGAAAATACAAAAAAAAAACCTCAGAGACCATCAATGTGTCAGGACAGACTTAAGTCACTTTCCCTGCTGTGTATTGGAAGTGGACATGCTTCGTCGAATCAGCTTCCATGAACTCATCCAGGACTTTGGAATCATAAAATCGAGAAAGAAGTCATTAACATTTCAGCAAATATGTAAGTTTTGGTCATTTAAAAAAATAAAATGTTATTTTACGTCTTGGTATTGTTTTTTTTCTAATTGTATATGGGGGGGGGGGGGGGGGCGCTATAAATCAATTCAGTGCTTAGGGCCTCTAAACGCTTTGTGACCCTCAGGTGATAAGCACTCTAGAAATGCAATTATCATTACTATTATTTGATAAATGTTCCATTAAACCACTTCCCAATAATTTTGCATTTTAAAATTTGAGTTGAAAGTCAGATCGTATTTTACAGCTTGTTCTGCAACGACATGTATATAAAAAATCCCCGAAAACAAATTATTGTTGCTGATTTTCTGTTCTATTTTAGTTGTTGACGTGCCGTTCTCTCTGCAGCTCTGTGCAGTGTCTTGCGCTCTATAATTGCAATTATTATTATTATTCAAGGTCTTAATCCGATTCTGAGTGCTTCACTGTTCACCACGGGAGATCCAAACAGGTGTGTTAGACTACAGGTGACACAGCTCTGTGATTTTAAACCACTCCGTTACACTTAGATTACTGTCCATGCTGTTGGAGATATTATGGTCCCTACACTTCCACCAAAACAGTCACGTAGAGATGTCACCCTTGCTGTTACGTTCTGTGGTAGCTCAGTACACTATGGCCCCACTGTAGTAATTATTAAGGACAGAAAGCAGACCTTCAAGCCGCGTATAATCGGTCAGACTGCAGAGGGGTTTACACATTTTATTGCCAACGAAAATCTACCCATCAACAAGACCTCGAAAACGTTCCTCGTCCCAACTCCAGTCCCGATCCCCCTTTACACAATGTCACTGCTCTCATCATCTTAGACTCTCACACAGATCCGGATGAACACTGTGCATGAAAGTGGAATAACGCCGACGCCAATAACAAATACCGAATTCGAGATCCAAACATCATCGCAACGCCTCACTTTCACATTCCTCCTCGAAGGCATTGGTGGAACCACCGACCGCACAAGAACATCACCAAGCGGATATGCAAATCTCATTAAAGAACAAAATGTTTTAAAGATATGTCACAGTGTGAATGTTAACCATGATAATAATAATAATTGCATGTATAGAGTGCCTTTCACCCGAGGGTCACAAAGCGCTGTACAGAGCTGCGAAGAGAAAGGCACGTCAATAACAACGGCATTAGAACGGAAAATCAGTAACAATACCATTTTTGTGTGTTTTTTTACAAACACATCTTTGCAAAAGAACATTTAAGATATGATCACCTATCGAACGGAGATGCGATCTGGGCACATTCAGCAAGCCCGTACTGGAGAATCGAGCTGCCGTGTTGAGGAGGATGCCAGAAGTAGGTCACGCATATATGTCGAAGCAGCGCCAGTGAGAGCCTTGTGGATGAGGAGGATCTTGAATTCGACCCCTGTATTTAACCGGTAGCCTGTCGAGAGACACCAGTACTGCAGATATCTGATCATGGATGGGTGTGCGAGTGAGGACTCCAGCAGCCGCATTTTGCATACTTTAGAGATGCTTGATCAGGTAGGCAGGGGTGCCAGGGAGCAGTGCATTGCAGTAATCGATTCATGAGGAGATGAAGATGTGTATTAGCTTCTGAGCATCAGCGGGTGATAGGATGTTGTACAGTCTGGCTATATTTCTGAGATGGAAATAGGCTAACTTCGTCACCTTGTGGATGTGTGTCTCGAAGGCGAGTGACGGATCAAGAGTCACACCTAGACTCCGGACTGCCTTATCAACGTCAATGTTCTGGTCGTCGAACATCAATTGGATAGGTTCAGCCTTGGACAATTGGTGTCGGGTTCCGACAAGCAAACCTGTTTTGTCGCCATTAAGTTTTAGAAAATTGATACAAATCACTTTAGTTTGTGCTCCAATTAAACAAACTCTCTGCTGAGGCCTTCTAGCGGCTAGCAGACCTTGACATTGGCAATCTGCTCTCAAGCATATTTCCGCCTTACACGAGACTGGAAGCACCTGCTGTATTAATGTAGAGCCATTACCACCACTCGCACTGAAGCCACCAACGCTGCACGGCAATCACAATCCCAGCACGTGAAATTGATATCAGTAATGGTATTTTATTGTTTGTTAAATTTTAGGATTGAGAAAAAACATTAAAATCCTTAACTATGGCCGCCGTTAACTTAACAATGCCGTCAATTTAATTAAAACACCCACTGTGGCAGAGGGAAATGTTTTAAAATTGTTCAGCGACGATAATGTATGTGGTGGCTGTGAATGAGCGGTACGATTACAGTACAAACATTTGCCCCAGGAATTCTTAGCGTGTGAACACCGCCCAGCGTGTCGCGCCCTGTCTCTGGCGAACCCGCAAGACAAAATAAATATCTGCGCGTCAATAAGGCACACGCTGTGCCATGCGGTGCTCCGCTAGAGCCTGCTTAGTGAGGAGTGAGGAACGAGGAAGAATCATCTGGCATACGCATGGATTCTCTATAGCACTCTTAACGATACGTTCGTCCTCGGACTTATTTGTCTATATTGAGAAACATTATTTGAATTCGGGCGGCGCGGTGGCGCAGTGGTTAGCGCTGACGCCTCACAGCAAGAAGGTCCCGGGTTCGAGTCTCTCGGCTCCGGTGCCTTTCTGTGTGGAGTTTGCATGCTCTCCCCGTGTCCGCGTGGGTTTTCGCCGGGTACTCCGGTTTCCTCCCACAGTCCAAAAGCATGCTCCTGGATAGGTTGATTGGCTCGCAGACTAAAATTGTCCCGCAATGCCCGGCGATGGACCGGCGTCCCGTCGTCGGGTGTATTCCTGCCTTACGCCCTATGTTTCCGGGATAGGCTCCGGCTTCACCGTGACCCTATATAGGATTAAGCGGTTTCAGATAATGAGATGAGATTATTTGAATTCGGACGGTTCCCGTTCTTGCGAATCATAGCAATGTGTTCATGAACTGAATACCAATGTTGAGGTCTGCTGGTCACAGGGAGAGATGACTTCAATAGAGATGTTCCTGTGGCTTTGCTGTTCCCCCTCTTCCGTTGAAGGAGCGCAGACTAAATTTGTATTATACATCGTCCATAGTCTGCGTTACATGGCCACAGGCACATTGCTGTGGCTTGTCAAGTTCCCTGATCATGAAGGAGATGTGCATCATTGTGGTGATGTTCTGATGCGGTTGATGGTTCCAGCAGTTGCTTCGAGGCTGAGGAGGAGGAATATGAAAGCCAGAGGGCACGATAATGTTTGGGTCTGGAATGAGGCATTTAATACTAGACGGATGCGTTGTTCCACTCTGTTCACCAGCACTCTTCTGGATCTGTGTGAGATTCTAGGACAGTGGCAGCAGCGCGATGCCAGAACAGGGATCGGGACTTGATTCGGTGGTGGTGAGAAGGCGGCAGTGTTGAGGTCTGGCTTGATGATGGTTAGGTGGTTGTCGTTGGCAAGAAAAAAAAGATATTTTCCGCAGCTTGCGTGGTGTCTGGATAGGAATATAATGTTCGTCACAACAGGGAGCCAGGAGATCGAAGTCGGTCCCAGTTATGATGCGTTTGTGTTATTTAATTGTGCAGTTAACAGTTTCCTGCACTACGATCTTCTGCACCAGCACGTAACAGTGACTGCCTCTCAGTAGCTCAGCGAGAGGGGTTTCTGCAAGTTTATGTGGCAGGGAGATTCTTGATTTCATTGTTTTCACAGATCTGTTTAATGTTGGGCTTTAATGTCAGGCTTTTGTCCATAACCGAATGATATCTTGGAGTGAGGTCATAGCACATTGGGCTACCACAGAAGGACACATCAAGAGTGACTTCTGCTGCGCGTTTGTTCAGGTGGAAAGTGCTTTTAACGATTTGATTGGAGTCTGTAGCCATGTAGACACTCCTTTAATAAATCGAGATCGGCTGTCATTGTAGTGGCAATGTTTTCTCGGTGTGCCGTGTGCAGCAAAGGTCATCTAACCGGTGTTTATGAAAAACTACAAACACTGATAATTAATTAATTGGCTGCTAACTTAATATGAAGGACCCAGTGTCTGCAAAATGTTGGCAGCGGCTGACTCTCTGACTGCCTCTGCCCCCCCCCCCACCCACGCCACTCTGCGGTTTGCTCACGCCTCTAACTCTTTCTCCAGAATATGCATAACACGCTATGATTTGTAATTATTATTCATGTTAATTTACGAGATGATAATGATAATCATGCGTATGGTAGGTGACCTATCTAAACGATAAACAGTAGCTGTGCTTGCACCGGGCTTTAATGTTCTTACATCCCCTGGGCCTGAGTGTTCCAGCGAGATGTTTTATTTCACGCGAGGTGGAACTACTAACTACTCAGCTCCACGCTCAAGTTTGATTCCCGTTGAAACGTCTTCTGCACAGGAGTTACCATCAGAAGAGAAAGTAAGCCGGTGCGATGCGGTGTTCTGATAAGAAAGTGGCCCCAGCGTTCAGTGCAGTGCAGGTGGCAAGTGGGGTTGTGATGCGACCGAAAGCAGTAAGAAATTTAAGCTGCCGGCAAATGGCACACGATCTCACCCAGCTGACTCCTCATCGATCTCCGGTTCCAACCCTCAGTGCCCTCGCTTATTTCTACTTCCTGGTGCCCACATCTTTTCCCGTCCCCCCACACCTGCTTGATGTCATCCGATGGGTGGGTAAGCAGGTGTGACCCTGCCCCTAACCTACACACACAGCACAGTCGGATGACGTCATGGTTTGAAGACGTCATCATTCGGTCGAGTGTGTGGGTACAGGCACGCCCCCAGATTATCTCCACCACACACCTCGATGACGTCATGGTTTGAAGACGTCATCATTCGTCGAGTGTGTGGGTACAGGCACGCCCCCAAATGACCTTCACGACACACCAGGATGACGCCATAGTTGGGAGACGTCGTCTTCTGGCTGGCCATGGGGGTGCAACCATAACATTTGCCAAACACCAGACCTTAAATAGTGAAACGCTGGGCTGAGCGTTTTAATTCTTTTCTCAACAAACCTACCCCAGTGGACAAAGCTGTTCTGGAGAAGCTCTCTGAACGGCCTGTTCTTTAAGCGGCCCTGCAAAACACCATCTCTGCTGCTGTAACCTCTTACAGGCAAATAGGTTTCACTGTCAATACCCAGAAAACAAGATAATCTGTCAATGGGCCACTGATCGTCCACCTCACCCAACAACCTTCACAGCGCAAGGACAAGAGGCTACTGTCACAACTTTTACATATCTTGGCAATATCATTACTGAAGAGGCCACCATGGATGAGAAGATTCAGAACCGCTTGAAACAAGCAACTGCCTCATTTGGTTGTCTTCGGAAAAAGGTAGTTCAGAACAGTAGGCTAAGACTAAACAAAACAATCTGAACACCAAAGTGATTGTGCACCGGCCAGTCTGCATCACCACTCTTCTGTACGGTGCTGAGACGTGGATCACATACAGCCATCACCTGAAAGCCCTGGAGGCCTTCCATATTAACTGCCTCTAGAAAATCCTTGGGATTACAGGGAACGAAACGATACCCCATACCAAAATCCTGAAGCGCACAGGCAACTATAATGTGGAGTCTAGTCATAACCATGTGGGGTTAAAGAGTTTACGAGCATACAGTGCGATTACTTGCGAGACCCGTGATTCATCCATCTCGGATTGTTGATTTACATAATCCCTTCTTGGCGAGCCCCGGTTCACAAAACACATTACACACGTGGTGCGTGACTCATTATAGCACGTGGCTATGCATGAGGTCATCCGGAAGGTGCGAGGGGGGGGGGCGACATGGAGGAATATAAAGACGGAGTTCGTGAGTGGGGGAGGGTGGCTGTGTGGAGACGGAGTCAGAGTCAGTCCTCATCAGACGGGGCAGTCATCAGTCGTCAGCATGTAGTCGCCGCTTGAGTTCGTTATGCTCGGGCCCGCGCGGGCTGCTCAACAAAAACATCAAAAGACAAGAAGTCTCTGCTCGCTGGCTGAAAGTCCGTGAAGTGAACGCTGATCCTCGCCGTGGCCGTTATCGTCGAGCCGCCACGAGTCTGCGGTCCGAGTCGTGGTGCCACAGTTATTGTGTCAGAAAGTGCGATGCGGCCTCACGTTGAGACTGCGACGAGTGGCGGCGGAGCAGCGAGCAGAGTGAGCCGGCGGAGCAGCGAGCAGAGTGAGCCGGCGGCGCAGCGAGCAGAGTGAGCCGGCGGAGCAGCGAGCAGAGTGAGCCGGCGGAGCAGCGAGCAGAGTGAGCCGGCGGAGCAGCGAGCAGAGTGAGCCGGCGGAGCAGCGAGCAGAGTGAGCCGGCGGCGCAGCGAGCAGAGTGAGCTGGCGGAGCAGCGAGCAGAGTTAGCCGGCGGTGCAGCGGCGTGGGCCGGGGGGCGGGGCAGCGACAGCGAAAGCGAGGCACGGGGGAGAAATCGCCGCAGCACAATGGCGGATCGACTCGGGAGTCGCAGGGTGGCGAGCGACGGCGATGGTGACGATGACGGCGGACAGCGATGGTGGCGGCGACGACGGACGGTGGAGCGATGGCGGGCTCGCCATTGTTTGCCAGGCCGCGCCGCGCAGGCGTGCCATTGTCCGGTGGCCGCACTGCGCGGGCTGGCCGTTGTCCAGCGGCCGCGCATGGCGTTGGAGCCCGCTGGGAGCCATTGTGCTGGCGTCCCCCCGGCGCATCCCAAGCCGGGAGAAGATGACGGCGAAGGTGGGAGGAGGCGAATCTGCGACGGGACTCGGCGGGCCTGCGTTGTATAGCAGTTGGTGTAGAGGTGTACGTGTGTGAGTCGGCACGTGTGTGTGTTGACACGTGTGTGTGTGGGCACGTGTGTGTGCGAGTACGTGCATGTGTGTGTAGGTGTAGGCATGTGTATACGTGTGTGTGTAGGCGTGTAGGCGTGTGTGTGTAGGCGTGTGTGTGTAGATGTGTGAGTACGTTTGTGTCAGTGTGTGTGAGCGAGCGTAGCGCTCTGTGTCCGTGTGAGCGAGCGAAGCGCTCTGTGTGAGCGAGCGAAGCACTCTGTGTCCGTGTGAGCGAGCGTGGCGCTCTGTGTCCATTTGAGTGAGCGAAGCGCTCTGTGTCCGTGTGAGCGAGTGAAGCGCTCTGTGTCTGTGAGAGTAAGGATCGGTGGTGCAGCGGTTAGCGCACTGTGTGTATTGTGAGTAGGGAGTGGTGGTGCAGCTGTTAGCGCACTGTATGTAATGAATAAGAAGCTGTGGTGCAGCGGTTGAGTGTGCTGTGTGGGTGAGAAAGCTGTGGTGCAGCGGTTGAGTGTGCTGTGTGGCTGAGAAAGCTGTGGTGCAGCGGTTGAGTGTGCTGTGTGGGTGAAAAAGCTGTGGTGCAGCAGTTGAGTGCTGCATGGGTGAAAAAGCTGTGGTACAGCGGTTAGTGCACTACGTGTGTAGTGAGTGGGGAGCGGTAGCGCGGCGGATGGCGCGGTAGCCGCGGTGAGGCGCAGTAACACGGTGGTGCCGCGCCGATGTTGGGCTGCCATTGTGGTGGCGCCCGTCGGCGCTGGAGCCGGGGGAGGGGGGCCCCTTGGGTCGCCCGGCTCGTCAGACCCCAGAGGGAAGTGGCGCGGTGGATAGCGGTAGCGCAGCGGGTAGCGCGGTAGCCGCGGGGTAGCACGGTGGATAGCGGTGGCGCAGACGTAGCGCAGTAGCCGCGGATAGCGGGTAGCGCAGAGGTTAGCGCGATAGCCGCGGGATAGCGTGATAGCCGCGGGGTAGCGCAATTGCGCGGTGGATAGCGGTAGCGCAGCGGGTAGCGCAATAGCCGCGGGGTAGCGCGGTGGGTAACGGTGGTGCAGAGGTAGCGCAGTAGCCGTGGTTAGCGGGTAGTGCAGCGGTTAGCGCAATAGCCGCAGGGTAGCGCAATGGCGCGGTCGATAGCGGTAGCGCAGCGGGTAGCGCGGTAGCCGCGGGGTAGCGCAATGGCGCGGTGGATAGTGGTAGCGCAGCGGGTAGCGCGATAGCCGCGGGGTTGCGCGGTAGCCGCGGGGTAGCGCGGTGGATAACGGTGGCGCAGAGGTAGCGCAGTAGCAGCAGATAGCGGGTAGCGCAGCGGTTAGCGCAATAGCTGCGGGGTAGCGCAATGACGCGGTCGATAGCGGTAGCGCAGCGGGTAGCACGGTAGCCGCGGGGTAGCGCAATGGCGCGGTGCATAGCGGTAGCGCAGCGGGTGGCGCGGTGGCTGCAGTGAGGCGCAGTAGCGCGGTGGAGCTGCGCCGATGTGGGGCTGCCATTGTGGTGGCGCCCGTCGGCGCTGGAGCCGGGGGGAGGGGGGCCCCTTGAGTCGCCCGGCTCGTCAGACCCCAGATGTAAGTGGCGCGGTGGATAGCGGTAGCACAGCGGTTAGCGCGATAGCCGCGGGGTAGCGCAATGGTGCGGTGGATAGCGGTAGCGCAGCGGTTAGCGCGGTAGCCGCGGGGTAGCACGGTGGATAGCGGTGGCGCAGAGATAGCGCAGTAGCCGCGGATAGCGGGTAGCGCAGAGGTTAGCGCGATAGCCGCAGGGTAGCGCGATAGCCGCGGGGTAGCACGGTGGATAGCGGTGGCGCAGAGATAGCGCAGTAGCCGCGGATAGCGGGCAGCGCAGAGGTTAGCGCGATAGCTGCAGGGTAGCGCGATAGCCGCGGGGTAGCGCAATGGCGCGGTGGATAGCGGTAGCGCAGCGGGTAGCGCGATAACTGCGCGGTAGCGCGGTAGCTGCGGGGTAGCGCGGTGGATAACGGTGGCGCAGAGGTAGCGCAGTAGCCGCGGATAGCGGGTATCACAGCGGTTAGCGCAATAGTCGCGGGGTAGCGCAATGGCACGGTCGATAGCGGTAGCGAGCGGGTGGCGCGGTAGCCGCGGTGAGGCGCAGTAGCGCGGTGGAGCTGCGCCGATGTGGGGTTGCCATTGTGGTGGCGCCCGTCGGCGCTGGAGCCGGTGGGAGGGCGGCCCCTTGGGTCGCCCGGCTCGTCAGACCCCAAGGGGAGGTGAGTGCAGAGCGGGTAGCGCAGCGGTTCGCGCCATAGCCGCGGTGGAGAGCGGTGGCGCAGCGATTGGCGCTGTGGCCGCGGGGAGAGATTGGCGCGGTGTGAATGTGGGGGGGGGGAGCTTTATGAAAAATTGCTGGCGGGCAGTTGTGGCCCGAGGACGGGCCTAATGCCCGGGGGGGGAATTGTGGGGTTAAAGAGTTTACGAGCATACAGTGCGATTACTTGCGAGACCCGTGATTCATCGATCTCGGATTGTTGATTTACATCATCCCTTGTTGGTGAGCCCCGGTTCACAATACACATTACACACGTGGTGCGTGACTCATTGTAGCAGGTGGCTATGCATGAGGTCATCCGGAAGGTGCGAGGGGGGGGGCGACATGGAGGAATATAAAGACGGAGTTCGTGAGTGGGGGAGGGTGGCTGTTTGGAGACGGAGTCAGAGTCAGTCATCATCAGACGGGGCAGTCATCAGTCGTCAGCATGTAGTCGCCGCTCGAGTTCGTTATGCTCGGGCCCGTGCGCGCTGCTCAATAAAACATCAAAAGACAAGAAGTCTCTCCTCGCTGGCTGAAAGATCGTGGAGTGAACGCTGATCCTCGCCGTGGCCGTTATCATCGAGCTGCCACGAGTCTGTGGTCCGAGTCGTGGTGCCACAACCATCACCAACTACGTTAGCTCGGTCATATTCAGCGATAGACTCCTGCGAAAGGGTCTCTACGGCTATCTCCATCAAGGCCAGCGTGCTGCTGGGGGCCAGAAGAAGCGGTTTTGAGACCAGCTGAAAGCCAACCTAGAGGTGCAACATCAATCCTTTAAAAGTGAAAAAGCTGTCCTGCTACGACCTCTGCCGCGACCAATGCATGCAAGGGGTACATAACATGGAGGATCATCGCACACAGCATCTGGAAACAAAGCGTGCCAAGTGTCGTGCACGCAAGACTACAACCGCCTCCTGCCGTTAAGCCTTTATATGTGAGGTCTGTACTGAAGTTGTGCATCAAGAATCGACCTCTTCAGCCACATGAAGACTTATAAATAAAGGAGAAGATGGCCCATCATCGGATACGATGGACAACCATAAGCAAGTAAAAACATAACATCGGACTGTGGAGCTCAGTGCGTGGAGGGGAATTGAAATCTCTGATCGAGACACTGGGTCCTCAAGTCTAGGTTTCAGGTTCGATCGGGTGACGCGTTGTTCACACGGGGTTGTGACCACTGCCGCGATCGCGTGGCCGTCGATGGATATTTGCTTTGAGAATTTAATAACGCAGCGCGTTAATTTTGGAGTCAGAGCTCCCTTCTAAGATAGTTTAAGCCGCAACTTCCCAACGCTCGTACATTCCCTGATTACGTTTGCTAGGCATTCATCCCTGTCTGTTTAAACGTTAGAGCAATCTTTACATATTCGTTTCATGTTTTCGTAGCTTCATTTATAATAGCACTCTGATTAGTAGAAAAATAATCTGGCCAAGCTGCTTTACATGGCCCGAAATTTATAATTTACCATTGATTTGGGACATTACAGAGCGGCTCTTTCGGGATGGCCGTGTCGAGCGTTTCTCCACTCTCCCTCGAGATGTTTTGCCTCCCTGACATTTTTGAGACGCGGGCTACTCTTGCAATCTGAGCCTCATTTTGGTCGTCTAGGTAAACAAAGCAATCCTGAACCTCCAGTAGTAATCAAACTGTAGATAATTCGAGGCACACTGGCTAAGTGAACAAAGGCTACCAGCCCTGAGCCGCGCATCCAGCTGATTACCCCCTTGTCATTTTCCTTTATGCTTTTTTAAATTATGGAATCAAAAGTCGGCTTCACACGCAGTTGGCGGGGGGAAAGCAGTGCTCGTGAGAATTGATTTCGCATTAAACTGCCAGCTTATCGAGCAGCAAAGTGGTGGGTTTTCTCTGGGGATGAATTCGTCGCGGTCGCATGAGGTCCCCATCGTCTGTCGCTTCGTTGCCGCACCTAGTAACGTGGAGATATCACAAGCCCGCCCCGGCCTGCAGTAATAAACATCGCGCTCATTGCGACGGTCTGGGAAGGCAGGTGTGTAAATATATAAGTGCGTTAAGAGCTCCGAGGCGATGTGGTGGCGCACCGGGTGCCGCAGTGAGTAGCGCTTCCGCCGCATCGCTAAAGCGCCAGGTACGATTCTCGACATGGGTGCCGCCTTTCTGTGTACAGTTAGCATGTTCTCGCTCCCCGTGTCCACGTAGATTGTCGTCGGGTACTCCAGTTTCCTCCCACAGTCCAGAGACAGTTGCTGTTGCCTAGGAGACTTGGCCTGCAGACGTCCTATCTTGGGTATAGCCCTGCCTTGTGCCCTGTGTCTGGCAGGATAAGCTCCAGCCCCTTGTGACCCTATACAGGATTATATCACTACTGATAATTTTTAAAATTTCTCCCCAATGTGTGTTCTCATTATACTACGTGTTTGGCACAGTGTCCCGATGTTCCGCACCATGTGCCGGGAGTGTCTTCAGGAGCGTGTAGAACTGAACTTGCTCCCGGAATTGTCATCATCTTGAGAGCAGCTCTTTCAGGATAGAAGTGTCAAGTGTTCCTCCTCTTTGCTTCATGACATTTCGCCTCTCACATTGAAGGCATTATCACTCAAAAGCCTAATGAGGCATCCGCGCACAAACGCACTGACCGAGCCGCTCACACACTCACTTGTGCACTCACTCACCCAGCTGCTGAAATACGCACTCACCCGTCCACTCCCACGCTCACTCGCTCAAAGACTTACTGATGCATCCAACACGGAAGGCAACATGTCGCCAAGGAGAGAAGGAACACTCCCCACAGCGATCCCTAGTATGAATGTCCGCACTTTTAATTCTTCATAAGCGAAATTTTATCTGCACAACACAAAGACCTTTATAACCTATTTCAGCTTTACTTCACGTTTATTGATGATTATTCTTCCGTAACTTAAAAAACGATTTCAGCTTCGAATTCCCTCTATTTCACGACTGCCATCAAACCTCTAAAGCCTTTCTTCCACCTTATCCTGACGTCAGAAGAGGTTGCCCGTGGGTCGGGCACTCTGCTAATTATTTACAAACAAGACGACGGTCAGTTGATTGAATGAGCCTTGCGCATGTGTACATAACCTTGCCTGCTCGGCTTTGCAACAATGTTTCTGCTACTTAGGGTTAAACAGACTCAATTTGGCTGCTGACCTCGGCTGTAAAATTCCCGGACCATCTGCAAAGTGGAATCGATTGGGGACTGGGTATTCCTCCGCTCCATCTCTCTCACATACGTTTTGTTTTCCTGAACAGATTTATGTGGAGTCCCACGCTCCCCGGATTCAAGGTGTGACACTCGGGTCAATTGGAAAGCACTTTTGCACCCACACATCACGTGTATATAGCGCTCGGCTGTAAACATTAATCTCCGTGCCTAATAAACAAATATTTACGGCTATTTATTTTAGAGGCGCTGTGTGCGGCGCGGTATACACGCTTCCTGCAGTGGTTCCTGCACTGCGCCTGAACACAGGAAACCTGAATCCGATTACCGGTCCACGGCAGCGGTGAAAGTAACTTAAACCTCTTAACGCTGCGGTCTCATCCCCACCGCACTGCCCACCTCTACTGTACTAAACGCATCGAACGCTCTGTCACCGGTGCGCCGTGCTGGACCGTCCCCGTTTACTTTCACCTCTGTACTTAGTTTGATTGGCTTGCTGACTAGATTGGCTTTGATGCCTTGCAATGGACTTGCGTTCAATCCTGGGAATGGCCTTTCCTTGCGCCCTGTGTCTGGCAGGACAGGCTCCAGCTCACAACGACACTAACTCCAATGACCGACCAACGCTGTAACGTCACTGGTGAGTGATTGCTCACTAAAGGTGGTTCTCCTGGGCAGCCACGAGGTCAGCTTAGTATTTAATTTGATTTAGGGCGAGGCCTCGTGTGCAGCTGCTTGACAGATTCTCAAATGCTAATTTGGGATTTGTCCAGCAATGGAAAGATCATGGCTAATGATGCTAAATAAACGACTGATTGTAAAATCAACAACGGGTTAGAGATAACTGAGTGGACGCCGTGGGTTAATGTGAGGAGAGACAGTACATGCACACGCCACGCGGAAAGGTGGCACCTGAGCCAGGAATCGAACCTGGGTGGCTCGCAGTGAGGCGGCAGCGCTACTCACTGCTCTCCCGAACCGCCCACCAACGTTTTTTTTGCTTGGGACTATAAACATTTAGCGGG
Organism: Mordacia mordax; assembly: GCA_036362905.1. NCBI lineage: Eukaryota > Metazoa > Chordata > Hyperoartia > Petromyzontiformes > Petromyzontidae > Mordacia > Mordacia mordax. The sequence goes on from JAZEWT010000021.1 coordinate 9,582,605, forward strand.
GGAGGGGGGCTACACCGTCCAGCTGTGGGCGGCGCGGAGGCGCAGTGAGTAGCGCTGCTGCCTCACAGCTATAACCTTCCGGGTTCGATTTCCGGCACGGGTGACGCCTTTCTGTGCGGAGTTGCCATGTTCTCCTCGTATCCGTTTATGTTTTCGCTCGGTACTCCGGTTTCCGCCCACAGTCCAAAGACATGCTTCCTCTGTTAATTGTCCCGACTCAATTGCTCACGGTGGCTTGAGATCTTGTCGCTTGCTTAGCTCTCCCTGCTGGACAACTGTTAAGAGCAGAAAAATAGTTCACTGGTTCGTAGTAACAGAAATAGAATCTCACTGACCTACACTCCCGACATACACACGTCTCTGTCTCCCACAGCCCCCTCACCGCCAACAACAACAACGGGTAAAACATATTTTATTATCGCTCCTTCTATCAGAAGGATCGGCCCCTTTTTTTCTAAATCAATAATTAATTACGCTGATTAATGAGGACGGAGAGAAGTGTCTCCGCGTACGTTTGAGGATCCATAATTAATGTGAAACCGGTTGCAAAAGAGGTAGAGATCTGCAAATGAGGCTGGCGAGGGAAAGGAATTGGGGTGCGCGTCCTAATGCTGGACCCTAATGCGCCACTCTTGATGGGTGAGCACACATCTTGTTGATGGAAGGACAGGGATAAAAGAGACGAGAATAAACGCATTAGCAGGCGTCCCGGCAGCTACGTGATTAAAGCGATATCTGAATTTTCTCGCGCACGATGGTAAAACGTCGGTCGCTGGTGATTGCGCGAAAACGATCCATCGGGCGCGTTTGTGGGCCTCTTTTTTCCACCTCAGTGATGGGCTCCCAGCGGTGAGCGTTCCAAACGTCTTGTCCGTGTGATGGCTGACGGACGATGGAAGGATAATGGCGAGGACGAGGCTAGGGATGTCCACTGATGCTGGGTGGGAGAAACTCCCTGGCACGGGTTTGCTCGATCTCGGTACCCGCTTCATCCTGCGAAGATTTTACGGTGGAGCCACAGTCTATACCGGCGGACACAGTGCGCAAAGGAGGGCTGTACACTTATTGCTTTGAGTGGTTCGTTCGAACGCGTATCGCAAGAATCCCCTATCCAAGATTTCAAGGTTACTGGGTACTTCCTCCTGTAATGATGAACATCTATCAAACATCTCATTGGCTGATAACATCATAACACACTATATAGGATGATAAGCATTGATCTTAGCTGTTCTTTCGGGAGAGCCGTGTCAAGCGTTCCTCCATCGCGACGTTTCACCTCACAATTTGACGACGATGATGCCGCCAACGTAGGAGGCATCATTAAATCTCCCATCAACGCTCCCTGTTATCTCTCCCCGTTATCTCTCCGTTATCTCCGCTTATTGAAGAGAAATCGGCAAAACATCCCACACATTTGTATGCAGAGGCGTGACATGCAATGCGGCTTTCATACACTCGTGCAGGACATTATGGTTGAGCACAATGACTCGCGCACGGAGTTTCCTACTGACAGCATAATTTTCAACAATGCACGAGATTGCCTGCATCCTGCTCTTGAAAGTTACCGTTAAAAAAATAAAAATATTCGAACGGATTCTGTGCACCATTTGTCAATAAATATTAAATTGCAAAAAGTTAAGAATGACGTGCACGCATTTCCTCCACACACCAAATCACTTTCACTCGGGCAACGTAACGATTTCCGCTCCTTATATTGGAAACGCAACTTTCTTGCATAAGGAAGCCAATATTCGGAGTGGCATTCTGTCTTGTCTGGTGTCGGTTGGAATCTAAGAGGTGACAAAGCAAGCTACTGGAGACACTTGTCCCCAGAATAATGAAGTCTTAACACATTCAGCAATTACACTGCGGCCGTGAGGGAATGTGTTGCTATCATGATGACCAGCCACCTTGTCTCCCCAGTGGCGATGTTTACCGCATCAGGGAACCAAACTGGTGTCTCCTGGTTCATAGCGCGACACGCTCAACATCACACTGGAGATCCCCCGTGCAGCCTTAACAGACTGTAGGGTAAAGTGCCGTTAGTGAGCAGCGCCTGTGAAGGTCGACACGGCACACGAGGAGGTGGGTGATCAGCACCACTCCCGGCCGCCTTTGTCTTCCTAGTGGTAATATTTACACATTGCACTCCGTACTCATTTGAGGCAGAATCGATCTAGGGGAGGCCCAGGACCAGTTCAGAAAATTGTCACTGGTGTTATCCGTGAGCGGGATTCGAACTCAGGTCGCCAGGTGTATATCCCAGCGCACCAACCATCAAGCCTCCTCTCCCGACGCCTTACACTTTGGAGGTATCACCAGGATTCTCCGAGAGGTAAAATATCCCGGTAATAAGGAATATGCAGTTTTTAAGAGCAACTCTCACACATATCCAGCCATGACATCAATACACACTTATTATAGGTAATGTTTTGGGCAATTGTCCTTCACAGCAGAGATCGCTTTACTGTGAAGAGAGACCATTGCCTGGAACGTCGCCGGCTACACGCATTCGTGCTGCATTCGTTACTCGTGCTCGTGCCCCGCTGGCAGTGCAGACCCACGGTGCGTGGGGTGACGCGTGCAATGATGCGTGCGTGGGGGTTGTATGGCGCTTGCGCGGATGATGTTGAATTCCAATTGCAATCGTGCGAGCCTCCCTGCACATCTGTGTTGGCTGCCTTGAGGCAGAGATGGTAATTCCACATTCCAATGACGAGGTTCAGCCGTACACACAATGGGTATTAATGACGATGCAAAGTGGAACGCATCTGAATATACAATTTTAGATATAATTTCTAACGCATGGCTGATGGTCATTCGGTATCGAAGGCATTAATTTCAACGACTCAGGCGTGGGTGACCTGCAGAAGCAGGCAGTAAAGCCATGTAGTCAGAAATCGGAGAACCCGGGGGAAAACCACACAGAAACAGGGGGCAGAACACACAAAACTCCATGCAGGCATGATTTCTGAGAGGGCCAGATTTTACTTCTTTATCGCCACCCTACCGCCATCAGCACGCACATCGTGAATTCACACACGACGCTTTTCAGTAGTGAATAGAAATGCTCTGGATCTGGAGAAGAACAGGAGTGGGGGGCTCTGTAGGGAGGACAGCGAGCAGGTGAGAAAGCCCAGACAATACGAGCGGCACAGCAGAAGGCGCGACCTCCAAGTAAGCGACTGGCAGATTTTACGGCAGGCCTTGGTTACATCGGAGAAAACATCGCTCATTAAACAACACAGCGAACTGCGCAGCAGCGTCGTACGTAGATTATAACGAGAGGCAAATGGTCGCTCTGCGGCACCATGACTAGCACCGCGGACTCGTGACGGCTCGGCGATAACAGGATGGCGAGGATTAGCATTCACTCCGCGATCGTTCAGCCAGCGAGCAGAAACTTCTTGACTTTTGATGCTTTATTGAACAGCACAACGCGGGCCCGGGGCATGACGAACAAGAGCTGCAGACTACATCCTGGCTCCCTGAAGACTGACTGACGACTCAACCCCCCCCTGGTTCGACTCGACTTCCTTATATTTTAATCCCCACCAATCACTGCCGTCCTCCCTGTATCCCCTTTCGGCGCCTCTCTCAGCCCCAACCACCGCCGTCCCCCCCCCGC
>JAZEWT010000021.1:9588529-9599807 GCA_036362905.1 Mordacia mordax
CCCCCCCCAGATGCCCTCACGCAAACACCGGCGAGACAATGGGTAAGCAACAGAAGCTCGCCAACACGAGACCACGTGAGCCAACAACACGAGCCCGATGAATCACGGGCCTCGCAATCGCACTGTCCGCTCGTAAAACTCTACCACTCCCCGCTGCAACGTGCTGAGCGTGGGAGTTGTTGGTCGCCATCATTAATAATGCAAGGCAATTTGCACCAGTATACGTGCCTGCGTGCGTGCGGCAGTGCAGCGGTAAGCTCCCTACCAACCCGGCAACACAAGTTCGATTCCGGCACATGGCCACCAATGGCCTGCCCTTAGTTCAACTCAACCTTAAATAAGTATCTGGTGCTGTGTGTAAATATCGCCACTAGGGAAATCGAAGGCGGCCTGGGGGTGGAGTTGGCCACCCACCCCCTCGTGTGCCGTGTCGCCCTTCATAAGTGCTGCTGTCTAACAGCACTTGACCCAACCATCCGTTACGACTACACGGAGAGTGTTTACATGCTTGTACTGCGAGTTCTGTCGGGGGTGTCGTCGCGGAGGAATATCTGTGTGAGACCGCGCGTCTCTCGTGAGAGAGCCGCCCGGAGTTCACCTTCTTACCGCTCCCACTTAGCGGCGCGTTAGGAACCCGGGGTCCATAATCTCAAAAACCTATGCGGGCTGTCATGGGCGAGAGAAAACAATGGCGTAATTTACTCAATTGGGATTTCACGAAGATATCGCTGCACACATTTGCTCTACAAGCCGCCTGGTGCCACACAGGTACAGTTGCCTCTGGGGGTGACCTTTTCAATCGTTTGAGGAGATGCAACGTGTCATGGAGGAGGGAGAGATATCGAAGCTTACGCATTGTTAAACTCGTTGCTTTGCAAGACAGGGTTGAAAGTAGGCCGGTATAGTCCGTCCATCAACGTAGCAGAATAAAAGTGAGCAAAGCGTTCAGTACAGTACAGGCAGAAAGCTGGGTCGCGATACGACAGGAGCAGTAACGTTTTAAGTTACTTGTGCTGTGGCCGGTAATCCGATTCCGGTTTCCTGTGTTCAAGGCGCATTGCGGGAACCACTGCGGCAGAACGTGCACACGGAGCCGCACACGGCTGCACTAAATAAATAGCGGTAAATGTTTGTTGATGAGAAATCAAAGTTATTTTCACCACTGAGAGAGAGAGAGAGAGGTTGTCACTGCCAGTGCTGTAGATTCCGCCACACTCAGCCATTGTTTGAAAGGGTCACGTTAACCGTATTGTCCACTCGAGTGGCGCGATGCTAACATCTGCGCCTCACAGAGAGAAATTCCTGACCGAATCGGTTCGATTCCCGCGTCAGGCGCCTTTCTGTGTAGAGTTTGCATGTTCTCCCCCTATTCTGCGTAGTTTTTCTCTGGGTTCTCTTATTTCCTCCCACAACATCATAATATACAGGACGTAGCGTCTGACGGTTTGGCGCCGGCTGACCACCTGGCTTACTCTCCCCTCTCTCCCTCTCTGCGGTTTCCTCACTACGCCTCCGTATCCGTGTCTCGTCCATGATCAGGAGTTTGCAGGGCGATTTATAATTTATATTATTCTCTTCTCTTTTTAAAAAGTCAAACTCAAAAAGTGTTTTTTGGCACACATGGGCATCGATTCAAGCCTTGCGCACCCGTTGTTCACAGCCCGAGTCGGTGGTGGAATGTCCGCGTTCCTATGCAAGGAGCGAATCTTTCCATAGGACAACCACTGTAGGTTGACTTAGCTGAAAAAATGGTGCTTATTATACTCACCCTGTGGGGGTGATGTACAGACGGGCTCAATAATATTTGGAGTTCCTGGAGAAAACCAACACCTTCTGAGGATTATTGGTCATTTGTGATGTTTGCTGATAGCATCTCATGCTCATGATCCAGCTGAATGATTCTTTCTTTGTTTACCATCGACATCAATATGGGCCCAGATTAGCTCGGCGCTGATCTGCAACGTTCTCAGGCTCTCAAATTACAAGGCCTTCACATTTATAAATTTTCTTAATTAAAACATTTACGGGTGGCACGGTGGCACAGCGAACTGCCACACAGCAAGAAAACTCTCGGTTCGATGCGCAGTTCAGGTGCCTTTTTGTGTGAAGTTTGCCTGTTCTCACCGTGTCTCTGTGGGTTGTCGCCAGGTACTCCAGTTTCCTCCCATATCCAAAGACATGCTGATGCTAGGTTAATTAGATTTCTGACTCAATTGGTCCCATTGTCTCGCGATGGATTGGCGTACCATCACGGGGATAGTCCTGCCGTGCACCCTGTGTCTGCCCGGATAGGCTCCAGCCACCCGCAACCCCCAACGGGATGATGACGATAATAATTCATAATAATAATTGCATTTATAGAGCTCTTTTCACATGAGGGTCACAAAGTGCTGCACAGAGCTGCGGGGAGAACGGCACGCCAGCAACAACGACATCAGAACGGAAAATCGGCAACAACATACTTGATGACGATCAAATGTTTACATTTTACAGGAGACAATGTGTACGAAATATATTATTTAATGGGGAAAAAATCTGACTGAACACCACGGATTAAAAATAATTAAACGTAAATTGAGTAACGTTTTTAGCCGAGTACGATGGTCCACACCTGTGATCCAGTATTGTGGAGGAAATGTTTCGTGGGTCACATTGCAGGTGACCAGACATAGAAGGCAGAACAGCAAATCAGTTAATGAATTTAAAATGTGATTCTTTCCAACTCCTTGTAGATGTAGAGCACGGCCCAAAAAAAGATTTGGCCAAACCTCCGAACGCGTTAGCTCCCGTCTAAAGTAAATGTATGAACTGTCGTGAATTATAAATGTGAAGGTTTTGTCATTTCACCGCCCGAAAGAATGCTGGTCCACATATTTCCAAAAGCCTTAAATATATATTTAAATAGTATTATCAACAATAAAAGACTTGAAGTGTAGTGTTCAATAACAAGTTGGTAATAAGACAACAAATAGTTGTTTTGTTGTTTGAAGGAAGGTTCGAAGCCATTTACGTACGACTCTCACGAGACACCTTTGTTTTTATCCACTAACTCTGCGCTCCTTGTTTGTCTGTTTAGGGTCAGCATCTTATAATCCCTGCTGCCTTCATTTATATTGTCTGAAAGAAACCATCCCCCCCCACTCACTACTAAACTCCAATAATAGCCTGACCCTTTCATGCAACATTATTGCAACTTTTCTCGCGCTGATAAAAAATGCTGACAAAGCTCCATTGTTATATAAAGCTGGACTGTACAACATGAAGTTGTACAGTCCGGCGACGCACTAGAGCCAGCACTGTAATTACCGCGGTATCTTCCCGTGACATAGACACGTTTATGGTCCTTGGGTGGCGCAGCCGTAACATCCGGGCCTCACAGAAGGACATTTCTACCTGAGGCGGTTCGATTCCCACCTAGGGCGCCGTTCTATGTGGCGTTTGTGTGTTCTCTCTCTCTCTCTCTCCACTTGTTCTGCGTGGATTTCCTCCTGGCTTTTTGTTTTCCTCCCACATCAAAAAAAATACTCATTAATGAATTGGCCGATAACACTGTAATATAACGCAGTGTCTGGCAAATGTTGGCACCAGCTGAATGCATGGCTGCCTTCCCCTTACCGCTGTGTTGTTTTCGCTCTATAATGATGTAAGCCTGATGAATAATAATTACTACTCGTAATAATAATCATCGAGTCTCGAGACTCGTTGCTCAGGAGCCTCCTGCTCTGGGATGTTGAGTCCAGTCTCTCCACAATCGAGCGAGTGTTCCGACCACAGGGCCAGGGGTGAGAATTCCACATTCCTCTGGCGAGGGGTGTAGAGAAGCTTTCATAGATGAAAGTTTTCATTACCGCTGCACAACAACATTAACGAAAAACAATAACCCGTAATATGGAAATATAATTATTGCAGCATTTTTTAAATCCACTGTTGGATGAAGGCCTCTCCATACCATAGGGGTTGAATTTGACCATACCCTTCCACACTGGACAGTGCGGGCTTGTGAAGTGGAGCTTTGCACTGCTTCAGATTTCGTTTGTCATTGTTAGCCGTGCCCAGAAATCTAATTGAGGTCTCCAGTTTTGTACCAATGTGCTAACCAATGCACCACCACTTCCATACACACATGAATACACACAAACGCACGCTTGCAGATAAAGATCCCCCAAAGAGCTTCAAGACACTGAAAGGGCAAGTGCTGTTAGTGAGTAATTATCAAGGGAAAAACGCCACACACGGGGCTTGCGAGTCACCGTGGGTAATTTAATCATTAGGCCAATTAACCGAGGCAACAGCATGTCTTTGTATTGTGGGAGGAAATTGGACTACCCAGTCAAACCCACGAAGACACGGAGAACATCTAAACTCAACACCGAAAGGCACCCGAGCCTGGAAGCAAACCTGGGACTTGTTAATATGAGGTGGCAACCCTACTCACTGCACCACCGCGCTGCCCACTGAATTGTAACGATAATCATTAATCATCATTTATCATAATCAATCAACCGCTGGATGAAGGCATCACCGAAACCACCATATCTCCCACAATCCTATAACTCAGCACTTAACGATGTAACTCAACGCTTACCAATGTACAGCGCTCGCTGTGACATCAGTAAGTGAATGCAAAATGACTGTCAACAGATTGCATTAATTCTGGGCAATTAAATAGACGTAAATTGACGAGTTGTTGATTGTTTAATGCTTTGGAAATGCTCATTAATGCTTGCCAACTGATATTGAGAGTGCTTGTGCATTCATTTTGTCTCACCGTCCATCTGCCCACACATTATTCTGTCCGTGCATAACACGAGGTCACGATCGCTCTCCCGGAAATGAAGTAATAATAATAATTCATAATTGCATTTAGAGAGTGCTTTTCACCCGAGGGTTACAAAGTGAAGTGAACGTTCGCGCAGGCTTGTGTTGACATTAAGGAATGATGCTACAGGGTCATCAACAAACGAAGTTGTAATCGCCTGTATTTACTGAGATATTTCACTTAGGGTCTGGTACACCGTGCTGGACCATACAGGCTTCTTTACACATCTGATGTCACCTCACCTCGCAATTACTTCCTTCCTTCTGCGAGATACTGCAGGCATTTGACATTAGAGCTTAGGTCTTCTCCTTGGTCGCTGACCTCTGAGTGCTGCTCCAATGCCGGTCTGCATCTCCTTGTCTCCTCCTCCTCCACCCTGCACATAAGTCCAACCCATCACCACCTCCTCCTCTTCTATTCCCCACCTCCAAATTGCCTCCCTTATCATCCTCCACACCGTGTGCAACCCATTACTACCTCCCATTCCCAACCTACAATTTGCATACCCCAGCCATTCTCAACCGGTGATTCGCGACCAATGAGTGGGCTATGAGCGGCACTTCGTGGTGTGTGGAGACCAGACCCAGGTGGGCCAAGTGCGCCTTGAGGTGAAAAAGGTTGAGAACCCCTGCTTTTTCCCTACTCCACCACGACATGCCTAGAACGCTGTGCACCTGCACTCAAAGCTCATTTTCCAGTTGCTTCACAAAAATCTTAAACAAACCTTACAACACGATCAAATACTATCATGGGATTGATTCGCTTAAACAGATCTCTGTGATAGCGAATACAATTCCGAAACCCATACTGCATCATTAATAGCGCCTAACGACCTTACATCGTGTCTGGTTTTTGCGCAGAGCACCAATCAGAGCACGAATCGATCTTGCGGATTGCGTTACGGTGGATCTGCTGCGGTGCAAACGGCCGAATGAAGGCTTCCTATGCCATAATTACGCCACGGTTCCGGCAGTAGGGACGACACGGTGGCATAGCGGGTAGAACTGTCATCTCAGCCTGGGTGTCAAAATCATGTTGCCACTTGTTGCTGATGTCACAGAAAGCGCTGCTCCAAGTAAAGTGTTGAGTTGTCGGCTCGCGGGAGATGGTGAGCAGGTGATGCCTTCATCCAGCAGTGGATTGATCATGACTGACTATGACTGACGATAAATAATGATGATGATGAGAAGCGATTAACGTTATAATTTAGTGAACGGCACGGTGGCATAGTGAGCAGGGCTGCTGCCTCACAGGAAGAAATCCAGGGTTCAATGGCCAACCTCGGGTAGCTTCCTATGTCATCTTTGCATGTTCTGCCTGTGTCTGCGTGGGGTGTCGTTAGGTACTCAGGTTTCCTCCCACAGTCAAAAGACAGGCTGCCGCTATGTTACTTGGCCTGCTAACTAAATTTTGCCTGACACCTTGCAATTGAGTAGCGTCTTATCCTGGGCATAGCCCCGCCTTGCGTCCTGAGTCAGCCGGGATAAGCTCTGCCCCCGCGACCGTGTACAGGATGAAGCCGGTGCACTTATGCGCGTGCAGTTCCTTCTGATAATTGTGATTCACTGGAGAGATAAATTATTAATTATTATTTATCATACGCCCTTATTCAGCTTGACTTACATCATTACATAGGTGTAGTGAGGAAACCACAGAGTGGCGAGGGGAAGGCAGCCATGCATTCAGCCGATGCCAACAGTTTGCAGACACTGCGTTATATTATGATGTTTTCGGGCAATTCATTTTGAGTATTTTTTTTTAGGTGGGGGAGGAAACCGGAAAACCCGGAAGAAAGCCACGCAGAACATGGGGAAAGAATATACAAAATACACACAGGAAGGCACCCTATGTGGGAATCGAACCGTCTGGAGCAGGAATTTCTTTCTGTGAGGCGCAGATGTTACTAATGTGTTTTTCACTATGGCCTGTGCTGTTATCATCCAATAATTTATTTGAGAATCGCTACCCAGAGCTGCTGTCGTGATAGCCATGCCGAGCGATCCTCCACTCTTCTTCCTGCGAAGGAGTGATTTGAAGTTGAAACCTGATGGCGAAACGAACTCTGAAACCGCAACGACAATGAGTATACACACATGCGTTAAAGATCACACCGTGTTATAATAAGACGAGAGAGGAGGAACGGTCGACATGGAAGTCCTGGAACAGCAGATGTTTGAGCAATTCTCATCACGTAATCGAGCTGTGAAAACCTACATTGTTGTTTTTACTGATGCGGGGTTTTACGACTTCATGTGTCATGAGCATTACTTTCCAAAGATGCTCTGATCTTTCAGGATAGCCCTGTTTAAGGTTCCCTCGGGGCATTGTGAACGCCTGAGGATGCCTTCAACGTAGGAGGTGAAACGTCATGAAGGAGAGAGTGGGAGCGTTCGATATAGCCATTCCAAAAAAACATCTTTGAGAGCATTTCTGATCCATCGACATTTATTATCGTTTCGTTACGATTTCGAGAAATGTATATTTTCATTCAATCATTATCAATACCTGCTTAATCCTGTACAGGCTTGTGGGGGCGCCAAAACCTATCCCGACTGACAGAGGGCGCAAGGCGGGGGAATACCCAAGATGTGACGCCAGTCCATCGCAGGGAACACTTTTTGGGGTAATTTACTGAGCAGGACAATTAATCTAGGTAGTAGCGTGTTTTGGACAGTGGGAGGAAACCGGAGTACCCGTCAAAAAACACGTAGGCACGGGGAGAGCGAGAACACGCAAACCCCTGGACTTCTTGCTGTGAGGCGACAGCGCTACTCACCGTGCCACCGCACCATCCACGTATATATATTTTTCATTGAGGAACACTGTTCTTCGCCATCTATGCGTGTATGTATGTGTGTATGTATTGACCTCGTCAAGGCCTGAGATGCCATCAGTAGGCCAAGGCTGTGGAATGTTTTTCGTGTTTTCGGGAACCCTGACACCCTGCTGACCATCATTAAAGGACCTTCATTGGATTAGACAACCTGGATAAAGCTACGTGGTCGGGAGTCGGAGCCATTCCCTGTTTATTTTGGGGTGCGACAGGGATGCTCTCTGGCTCCTACAGCATTCAACATCTTTTTTGACCACGTAGTTCGAGAGGCTTTCCATGGATGTTCTGGTAGAATTTCCATCTGGTACAGCTACAATGGGAGACTGATTTGTGCCTGGGTGCGGTCAAGGGATGGCTCCCTCTGACGATGATTTGGTGATAGCTGCTCATTCTGAGAAGGAGTTGGGGGCATTGCTGTTGAACCTGAAGCATGTCGCAAGGAGGTGGGGTATTACCATCACTCCCACCAAAACCAAGCACCTGTCTGGGTATTTGGTGCTACTGAATACTCCACCTGCTCACCTCTCCATGAGTGACGGTGCAGTTGCGGAGACAATGGAGACGTTTAAATACCCAGGCAGTGTGATTATGGACGATACCGATTTGACAATGGAGGTCTCACTCCGAATCAGTCGGGCAGCATCGTTGTTTCATCGACTACATAACGCTGTGTGGAAGCTGCCTGGCCTGTCGCTCCACACGAAGCTTCGGGTCTTCTAAGTTGCAGTCATGTTCTCTCTTCTCTATGCTTGCGAAACGTGGACCCCCCCCCCCCCGGCAGAACATCTGCGCCGTTTAGAAACTTTCCGGCTGGCCTGCCTACGATCAATCCTGGGTTTAACCAGGTTGGATTGTGTGAGGAGCTTACAAATTCTCGAAAGATCTGGACAAAGTCCCATTACTTAGCTCCTCCGGCAGGCGTGGCTGAGGTGGCTGGGTCATGTAGCCCACACGCCCAGCCACCACATACCCAAGCAGTTACTGTTTGACCGGATAGAGGGGGCTAAACGTGCGCGGCACGGGCTAGAGAAGATGGACAAATGTGGACCCGGAGGACCTGGGGCTGAGTGAACTTGCTGAAGACTGCTACCAGCGGTGTCAAGATCGACCTCTGTGGAGGAGAATCGTAAAGGATGCTGCGGGGCAGTTGGAGGCAGTCGCTCTTCAACAACAAAGCAGGGCGGAGGAGCAACGCTCACAACAACGAGTGGAGTTGTCGGGCGGCCAAAATACAGCAACTTGGCACAGTAGAGAGCGTAGGTGGTGCATAATCTGCCAGTCATCTCAGTCAGGTATCCCATAATATCCAGCTCTGTCCCTATACCTCCTGTCGGCGAGCCTTCGATACTTCATGTGGCTTCAAGGTGCATGTGGCCTGGCACAGGCGCTGCGGTGACGTCACCGCCACTTAGTGGCGAATGGCGGTTGTTGTTAATATGTGTGTTTGTAATTACAACCTGTGGCTACAAGACGCACTCATAAAACGGATGACTCAAGTTTGATTTCCGCTCGTGACCAATAACACTGATCAGTATTTCAATCGGTCCTGGACTTTCCCGAGGTTTACTCAGCATTGAAAGTGACCGAGTGTGAGGGATCAACTAAGAGTGTACGGAGAACCAGTCCGGGGATCCTGCTCAGCAACCGTGAGATGCGGCGCACGGTGAACAGGAGTCTCAGCGAAGACCTCTTGAATCTTGTCAAAGCGTCTCTGCTAAAACGAGCCGATGGTGAAAATCACACATTCTCATTGGAGGGGATGAGTTTCATCTTTCCTATTAGGCAATCTATTTAATGGAGCAAGCGTTTGTATGAATCAATGTCTGCACTGAGTGTACCAGGTTCAAATCCTTTATTCGTGCACATTTACCTGCAGAACTTCAACGCTGTTATGTATTATTGCAGCTTTGCTTCCAGCTATTGATGAAACTTCAGAGATCCAGCAGTAATATTCCCGAAAGGACACCAGGACAATAATCCTGGCCAAAACAGTCATCTCACCAATAAACGTCACCATTAAGAGACGTTAAACGGACGTGTTACTGTGTAACTATGTAACAAGATCTGTTATACGCGTGGAACAATGTCTTCCGTAGGGCGGGTACTCTGCGAGCAGTGGTGATGATGCTGCTTGGGCAAGTTGACCCAACGACCTTCCAAAGGCGTTCGTCACGCGTTATGACGGTCGCTCGACCCGACCCGGAGCAAAGCCAGATTTCCGAAAAAATCGGCTCACAGAAAATTAGAGATTGTACAAATTAGCGCCTGCTGTGCAGCGGTGGTGACCAACGCTGTGCAGCGGTGGTGACCAACGCTGTGCAGCTGTGGTCACCAATGTTGTGCAGCGGTGGTGACCAACGCTGTGCAGCGGTGGTCACCAACGCTCCATCTCTTATCGACTTACTGTGGAGCAGCAATTATAGCAAAAAAAAATTGCCCCAGGAGATGAAATATTGATTTGAGTGAGGCCACTTTACCCTGGCATTGTAAAACACAGCATTAGGTTTTGTAAATGATCCAACGGGCGGTGAAATTGGCGTTTCGATGGCAATGGGTCGCCGCGGAGCCGCATAGAGTGAACCTCGATACCGTACTGTCGGGCAGCGCAGTGGCAGAGCGCGTAGCATCGCAGCCTCACAGCAAGAAATATCCAGGTTTGATTCCCGGTTTGGGTGCCGTCTCTATTTGTTGAGTTTGTGTATTCTCCTCGTGTACATGTGGATTTTCTCCGAGCATGGGTTTTTGCCTTCCAAAATGCAGAGACGCGCTGCTTGGGTGAATTTTCTAATCTCATCTCATTGTCAGAAAATGCTTAATCCTGTACAGGATCGCGGTGATTCGGAGCCTATCCCGGCAGACACAGGGCGCAAGGCAGGGATATACCCACGATGGGACGCCAGTCCATCACCGGGCACTGAGGGCAATTTAGTCTGCAAGCCAATTAGCCTATGCAGCAGCATGTTTTTGGACTGTGGGAGGGAATCAGAGTGCCCAGCGAAAACGCACGCAGACACGGGGAGAACATGAAAACTCCACACAGAAAGGCACCCGAGCCGAGATTCGAACCCGGGACCTTCTTGCTGTGAGGCGACAGTGCTACCCACTGGGCCACCGTGCAGGGAATATTCCTACTGAATAAATTATCCTGGGTGCCTGCAATGGCCCCTCCTTGAACCGCCACCTTACAGTGGTGGAGGGGTTATGTTGTCGGGGGCTTTACGCCCCTGGTAGGGTCTCCCATGGCAAGCAGGTCCCAGGTGACGGGCCAGACGAAGAGCGGTTCACAAGCCCTTCATGAATAAAAGACCAATGAGGACCGTTACGTCGCCCGGATTGGCATTACCGGGGCCCCACCCTGGAGCCAGGCCCGGGGTTGGGGCTCGCAGGCAAGCAAGCGCCTGGTGGCCGGGTCTTTGCCCACGGGACCCGGCCGGGCTCAGCCCGAAATGGCGACGTGGGCCCGCCTTCCAGTAGGTTCACCACCCACAGGAAGGTCCGTGAGGGGCCGGTGCAATGTGGTTTGGCTAGCAGTCGTGGCGGGGGGCCTCGAAGACCCAATCCCTGGACCAAAACTCTGGCAATAGGGACATGGAATGTCACCTCGCTGGGGGGGAAGGAGCCTGAGC
>JAZEWT010000021.1:9601502-9618814 GCA_036362905.1 Mordacia mordax
TCTCAGCTGGCCTGGGAACGCCTCGGGGTCCCCCCGGAAGAGCTGGAGGAAGTGTCTGGGGTGAAGGAAGTTTGGGCATCGCTGCTTAGACTGCTGCCCCGCGACCCGGCCCAGGATAAGCTGTAGAAAATGGATGGATGGCCTGCAATGGATTGGCGTCCAGTCAGTGGTATAACCCTGCTTTGTGCCCATTGTCTTCCGGAATAGGCTCCAGCTCATCACGACCCCTTTACAGGATTAAGCGGTGACTGATAATCAATGAATTGCTCTGCGGAGTTATAACAACATACTTTCAAAATGCAGTAGGGCGCTAGAGCACGGAACAAATATCGCCATTGGTATTCACACTGGTAAAGATAATAATTATAATAATTTCATTTATAGAGCGCTTTTTACCCGAGGGTCACAAAGCGCTGCACAGAGCTGCGAAAAGAACGGCACGTCAACAACAACGACAGATAACGGAAAGTCAACAACGTTTTTTTTACCAATCCGAACTGTGGCGAAAACTGCATGTCAACAACAACATCAGAACAGTTTAACTAAAAGTCAAACAGCAGCGATAAATTATAGGACAGAAGTCAGCAAAAATAAATAATTTCTTAAACAAACAAGGAAGGAACATATGTTCCCGAGCAGGTGCGGATCGGATGAGAGCCAACATCCCAGCACGGCACCACTGAGCCACATCAACAGTCCAAGCCGAAGGACTTGAAAGCTCTACGGAACAAGTGAGTCTTGATATGAGATTTGAAGACGCTCAAGGACTCAGCTGAACGAATCTCCAGTGGAAGGGCATTCCAGAGTTTTGGAGCAGCGCGCGAGAAGGCTCTGTCACCCATCGAATGGAAGTGCGACCTGGGCACATGCAGCAAGCCTGTATTGGAGGATCGAAGTTGTCGTGTTGAGGAGGGTGCCTGAAGTAGGTCACAGATGTATGTCGGAGCTACGCCAGTGAGAGCCTTGTAGGTAAGAAGGAGGATCTTGTATTCAGTTCTGTATTAACAAGTAACCAGTGGAGAGACATCAGTACTGGGGATATGTGATCATGGATGGGTGTACGAGTGAGCAGCTGCATTCTGCACACCTTGGAGACAATTAATCAGGTAGGCAGGCGTGCCAGGGAGCAGTGCATTGCAAAAATCGATTCGTGAGGAGATGAAGATGTGTATTGGCTTCTCAGCGTTAGCAGGCGACGGGATGTTGTGCAATCTGGATATATTTCTGAGATGTAAATAGGCTTCCTTCGTCGCCTTGTTGATGTGTGTCTCGAAGGTGTGAGGAATCAAGAATCACACATAGACTCCGGACTGCCTTAGCAGCTTCCATAGTCTGATCGTCAATTTTATAGGTTCAGCCTTGGACAATTGTTGCGGGGTTCCAACAAGCAAAACTTCTTTTTTGTCGCCATTTAGTTTTAGAAAATTTGAATTGAGCCAGGCCTTCACAGTTGACAGTGAGGATGACATGCAAAGACCAGACGCATTGATGGATGACTTTGTGTGGATATAGATTTGGATGTCATCGGCATAGCAATGGTAGCTGAGGTTGAAACTGCGCAGGATATGGCCAAGAGGTTGTAGGTAGATGCTGAAGAGGGGTAGGCCGAGAACTGAACCCTGAGGAACTCCGGACAAAACTGGATGAATCTCAGAGTTTTGTCCTCCGACGGTGACAATTTGCTTCTGGTTGGACAGGTAGGAGCTCAGGCAATGCAGGGCACAGCAAGAGACCCCTATACCCTCCAGTCGCTCAAGTAGGATCAGATGGTCAATGGTATCAAAGGCAGCGCTCAGGTCTAGGAGGACAAGAGTACTTGGCAAGCCTTCATCAGCAGCGATGAGTAGGTCATCAACTACTTTTACCAGAGCAGTTTCAGAACTAAAAATCTGAACCCAGATTGGAAGGGAAATTGGAGGTAATTAAGAAAGTGTTTCTGAAGTTGCGTGGCTATGGCACGTTCAAGGACCCTAGAGGTCCTTGAACAAGGCCAGGTTTTTTTTAAGCAGGAGGGTAACTGCGGCACATTTGAACAGTAGGGAAAAGATACCAGAGTGAAGTGAGTTATCAAACAGATTAGTGATGAACGTGGCAAGAAATTTGAAATTTGCCCTGGATGATTTTGGATGGGAAAGGATCCATGGAGCAGTTTGTGGGCCGGGATCTGGTAACTAAAGAGGAGACCTCGTGTAAGGGATGGACGCGCAATGAAGGAGTGGATTCTGTTGTGCGGTGACGACAGCAGAAGGCGAGCAACAACTTTAGAAAACATCAGTGCTCTTTATTAAGGGGTCTGGGTACGGGGAGGTACAGCCGACAGGAGCAGTAGCACTAGCGTGCGGTAGCGCAGAACGAGGTGAAGTTCCAGCACCGCCCCTATGGGGTGGGTCGGTTTATATAGGACCTGTGATTATTATGATTGGGTGCCCGTGCCCAGGTAAGTGGATTATTAGCAGGTGTCCCAATCAAGGCAGAAAGGACCACCATACAACCCTTACACCGGTAAGTGGATGATTAGCAGGTGTCCCAATCAGGGCGGAAAGGACCGCCATACAACCCTTAGACAGTTAGACTACGGATGGAAACCCGAAGAAAGGCTGGCGGAGGCACCAATGAGGGTGGAGAAAGCCTTCCAGAATTTTGACGCGAACTGTGGGCCCCTGTCCATGACGATGTTTGGGTAGGCCGTGGATCCGGAACACGTGTTGTACCGCTAGCTCCACTGTCTCCCCTGCAGACGGCAGCTTAGGCAGTGATACCAGGTGACACGCCTTAGAAAACCGGTCCATCATCAGTATGACCGTGTTTCCACGAGAGGCCGGTAGTCCCGTGATGAAGTCCATGGAGATGTGTGACCAGGGTCGAGAAGGTATGGGGAGGGGGTGGAGCAGTCCCATGGGCTTGGTCCTGGGAGACTTGTGGCGTGCACATGTAGCGTAGGCCGCTACGAAGCTAGCAGCGTCGGCGTCAACCATGGGCCACCAGAATCTTCGCCACATAAATTCGAGCGTCCGAGCGGTCCCGGGATGTGTCGTCAGATTGGACGCGTGAGTCCAGGTGAGGACTCATGAGCGCACTGAAGTTGGCACGTAGAGCAGATGGGGTGGACACGACTCCGGAGCAGGTTCGGAACGCAGGGCTCGCCAGACGACCGCCTCGATACCCCACTGCACCGGTGCCACGATGCGAGAGGAGAGGATGATGGGTTCTGGGACGGGGTCGTGCTCAGGCGGGTCGAACACGCGGGAGAGTGCGTTCGGTTTCCCGTTCTTTGACCCCGGGTGGTAGGACAGCCCAAAATTGAATTGGTTAAAGAACAGCGCCCATCTTGCTTGATGTGAGTTGAGTCGCTTGGCGCTCTGAATGTAGGCCAGGTTCTTATGGTCCGTCCACACTATGAATGGTTGGGCGGAACCTTCCAGCCAATACTGCCACTCCTCCAGGGCCAGCTTGACGGCTAGGAGTTCCCGATTACCGATGTCGTAGTTACTCTCCGCGAGCGATAGGCGGCGCGAAAAAAAGGCGCAGGGGTGCAGCCCTCCATCCTCTGCACATACTTGGGAGAGCACTCCCCCCAGACCCACATCCGACGCGTCCACCTCCACAGTGAACGGGAGCATGGGATCTGGAAACAGCAGCACTGGTGCAGACGTGAAGTGGTACTTGAGGGAGTTAAACGTGGCCACTGCCTCTGGGGTCAGGCGGAAGATTGCCTTAATCCCCTTGGTGAGAGCAGTGAGAGGTGCAGCCACCGAGCTGAAGTTTCTGATGAATCGCCGGTAGAAGTTAGCGAAACCCAAGAAACGCTGCACCTGCTTGACCGAAGTAGAAACCAGCCAGTCGCGTACGGCCTGGGTCTTTGCTGGGTCCATCTGGACCTTCCCTTCAGAAATGATGTGACCCAGGAATGAGACAGTAGAGCGTGGAGATCACATTTTGCAGGCTTTAGGAATAGGTTGTTCTCGAGCAGAGAGCTGAGCACCAACCGGACATGTACGTGTTCCTGAAGACTGCGCGAGAAGATGAGGATGTAATCCAGATAGACAAAGGCGAAGTGATGCAGCATCTCCCGCAGAACATCATTGATGAGAGCCTGGAACACCGCAGGGGTGTTAGTCAGGCCAAATGGCATTACCAGATATTCGTAGTGGCCGGTTGGGGTATTAAATGCCGTTTTCCACTCGTCGCCCTGTCGGATCCGAATGAGGTTGTATGCGCTCCTCAAGACCAGTTTGGTGAAGATAGTTGCCCCCTGCAGACGTTCAAATGCCGTTGTCATGAGGGGGAGGGGGTAGCGGTTCTTGACGGTGATTTGTTGAAGTCCTCGGTAATCCACACAGGTGCGCAGACTGCCATCCTTCTTGGCCACCAAGAAGAAACCCGCCCCTGCCGGAGAAGTCGAAGGGCGAATGAAGCCCGCGTCGAGCGTCTCCTTTATGTAGTTTTCCATGGCCACTGTCTCAGGCGGCGACAGGGAAAACAGCCGTCCCCGAGGCAGGCAGGTACCGGGCAGAAGGTCGATTGTGCAGTCGTGTGGACAATGAGGAGGACGAGTAGTGGCACGTCGCTTGGAGAATACCTCCCGGAGATCAGCGTAGACTGACGGGACACGAGACAGCTCGGACGAGGCGTCGACGATTGACGCCCACTGGCGTCGTGTTTGCTTCAGAGCAGTCGAGGTGACAGGATGCCCCCCATTCTCTGATCACGCCCTTCCTCCAATCTATCACTGGGTTGTGACGTGCCAGCCAAGGATAGCCTAGGACTATAGGCTGATCACGGGAATCAATTAGGAGGAAGGAGATCCACTCGACGTGTCCTGACTGCACCTGCAGGCGGAGCGGCTCAGTCCTATGACGCACTGTTCCCGCACCCAGAGGCCGTCCGTCCAGACCGATCACTGGTATGGGGGTGGGCAGGGAGGTGCAAGGGATGCCCCAGCGTCGCGTGACCCCCTTGTCCAGAAAGTCCCCCGCCGCGACGGAGTCGACGATAGCTCAGAGCTGCAGGCGCTGAGACCCCCAAGACAGAAGCACCGGAAGTGTCAGCTGGTCACGGTGGATCTTGATGTATTTCTTAAAGCCCTCTCAGTTCCACCTATTCTGGGAGGGCCGCGGCGTTTCCCCACTTCCTCTGACGGTTGTTACCGTGGCACACACAGGTCGTCTGCCCCCGACGACCGCCCCGTTGCTGTTTCTTTCCTCGAAAGGACCAGGGTAGTCCAGCATCACCGAGGTCCATAGGTTCTGTCTCGAGGGACGGGTCTTGGAATTGATGCCAAGCCTCAAATTCTTGTGTCAGAGGAGCATAGCGAGAGTCTGATGGTCGCGTAGGGCCCGCGTGCCCCCCCTCACGAATCCTCTTCCGCCAGCGATTATCGATTCGGATGGAGAATGCGATCGTCTCCTCAAGGGAGGTGACCTCGGGTCGGGATGCCAACTCGTCTTTACAAGCGTCAGACAGTCCATTGAGGAAAGCCGAGATAAGTGCCGGCTCATTCCACCCAGTATCTGCTGCGATCGTCCTGAATTCCAATGCATAGTCGGCAGCGCTCCGGAGTCCCTGCTGTAGATGGTACAGCCATAAACCCGATTCGCGGGCCCCGACTGGGAGGTTGAACACCCGCCGCATCTCCTCCATAAAGGACTCCGATTGAGTGCAGAACCAAACCTGTTTCTCGTACACCACAGTTGCCCAGGCAAGTGCCCTCCCTGACAGCAGCGAGATGATGTAAGTCACTCGTACCTCGTCCAACGGGAAGGAGTAAGGCTGTAGCCGGAACGCCAAGGAGCACTGCATTAAGAAGCCGCGGCAACCGCCTGGGCGGCCCTCATATCTGTCGGGTGGCGGAAGATGCGGTTCGCGTCCCGGTATTGCTGCCAGAATGTCCACCCTCAGTGTGGCCAGTCGGTCCGTGAGGTTGCGTAGTGCCTACTCGTGGAGCATGAGTGTTGACTCGTGCTGCTGTAGAGAAAAGTGAACCTTCTTACCGTCTGTGTCGCCCGCTGAATTCACGTTGTGGCCGGAACTTCTGTAAGGGATGGCAGCGCGACGAAGGAGTGGATTCTGTTGTGCGGTGACGACAGCAGGAGGCGAGCAGAAACTTTAGTAAACAACAGTGCTCTTTATTAAGGGGTCTGGGTACGGGGAGGTACAGCCGATTGGAGCAGTAGCACTAGCGTGCGGTAGCGCAGAACGAGGTGAAGTTCCGGCACTGCTCCTATTGGGTGGGTCGGTTTATATAGGGCCTGTGATTATTCTGATTGGGTGCCCGTGCCCAGGTATGTGAATTATTAGCAGGTGTCCCAATCAGGGCGGAAAGGACGGCCATACAACCCTTACACCTCGGATTCCGTTAATTCAGAAAATTTCAAGAGTTTTGAGGTCAAGGAAGGTAGAGGAACAATTATTGAGGTATCGGTTGGTAATTGAGGCTGAGTAGAGATGCGATGGGCTTCAGTTGTTTCAGAGAAAAACTGAATCAACTGATTCGCCTGATCTTTTTAGTGAAGGGAGGTGAGGGTGAGTGACTGGGCTTTTTGCAGGTATCAGCCAGAATCCAGTAAAGATGGCTAGTACGGGCACTGTCAAGTGCCTTCCGGTAACGGAGGATTTGTTCCTTAAAGATTTGACCATGAACGGTGAAGCCAGATTTTCTCCAAGTCCGTTCAGCCCTGCGTGCATTCACTTTAAGATCCCGAAGTTCAGCAGTATACCAGGGGGATGGTTTTCTCTCTGAGACATAGCGAGATTTTAATGGGGCCAAATCATCACGTATGCTTGATAGCACATTGTTGTGTTATTGATTGCGGCGAAGAATATGTCTGCAGTGAGAGCGCTAAGGTTTCAAAATTGGATATAGTGCTTGGAGAAGGAAAAGGGAGGCAGTACTTGAAAATCAAACCACACTGTGGAATGATCAGAAAAACCAGGATAAGTGACGGCCAGGTTGGTAACCGATGTGCCCCATGAGCAAACCAAGTCAAGAGTATGGCCGCATTTGGGAGTGGTAGATGTGACATGTTGAGTGAAGCATTTCATTGATCCCTAACATTTTATTTCCTTTGCTCATTCATTTTTCAGAGTCTTGAACATTCGATTTTAAACTATGGGTACAAGAAATAGTATTTAAAAAACCCTTTTCTCTTTTTAACGTTCGATTTTAACGTAAAATTGTACATAAAGAGTGGGAAAAGCGGACATTCTGTATAGTGGTTGTAGTTTAAACCGTTGAGGCCGTAAGTCGCAAATGCAAGTTATTAAAGATAGGTGTGCAGCACTCAGATAGTGTGCAGCACTCACAGATAGTGTGCGGCAATCACAAAGAGTGAGCAGAAGTCACAGATAGTGTGCAGCATTCACAGATAGCGTGCAGCACTCACAGATTGTGCAGAACTCACAGATAGTGTGTAGCACTTACAGATAGCGTGCAGCACTCACAGATCGTACAGCATTCACAGAGACTGAGCATCACTGACATATAGTGTGTAACACTCAGATGGTGTGCAGCGCTCACAGATAGTGTACAGCACTCACAGATAGTGTGCAGCCCTCACAGATTGTGCAGCACACACAAAGTGAGCAGCACTCACGGATAATGTGCAGCATGCACAATGTGTAGCACTCACATATAGGATGCAGCACTCACAGGTTGTGCAGCACGTACAGATAATGTGCAGTACACACAGATTTGCAGCACGCACCTATAGTGTGCAGCACTCACAGCTAGTGTACAGCATTCACAGGACTCGCAGCACTCACAGATTGTGCAGCACTCACAGATTGAGCAGCACTCACAAATAGGTTGCAGCACTCACAAAGCGTGAGCATTACTCACAAATAGTGTGCAGCAAGCACAGATAGTGTGTAGCATTCACAGGGAGTGAGCAGCACTCACATATAGCATGTAATACTCACAGACAATGTGCATTGCTCACAGAAGCGCAGCTCTCACAGAGAGGGAGCAGCACGCACGTATAGTGTGCAGCACTCTGATAGCGTGCTGCACTCACAGATAGGGAGCAGCATGCACAGGTGGATGTTATGAATAGCATATATTTTTGTGGTTTTACTAATTTTACATTTTTAAAGGTACTTCTTGTGTTCAGATTCAAAAACGTGATCTTGCGTTTAAAACGCTTGGAGACAACCAGTGTTCGGTATGAGTGCGGTCACGCGTGGTTCTGGCCACCTATCTCATCGTGTGCCGTTGCCGACCATCACAGGCGCCGCTCTCTAATAGCACTTGACCCTACAGGCTGTTGAATCTATGCGGGGAATCTTTGTCGGGGTCACGTGGCTACCTTGTGGAGGTCCGCCGGACCCTCGTTTGCATTTAGATCGCGCGATAGCAACGCTCACCCTACCGGCCCGGACACCGCTAATCGCGCGGCGATGGCAATTCATCTTGCAGAGGTCCGTTGTGACGCGAGGGCAGCAGTGACTGTCCCGATGAAAGGGCAGCGGAGGGGGGAGGAGGCAGAGCATCGCGGGAAGATCACGATGTCCGTGTATGCATACATGAGGTCCTGCCCAGACTTAACGTGCTCGGTTTATGGGTTTATTTACCCGAGTCAGGTTATTGGAGATGATCGGTTTTTCATTCGGATCGACAGATCAGTCCCTGCTTAATCCACTAAAGGGTCGCAGAGTCCATCCCGACAGTTTCAGGGTGCAAGGTAGGGCTATTCCCGGGATTGGACGTTAGTCCATTGTCGGGCACCAGGAGCAATTTAGTCAGTAGGTCAATTAAGCTCGACAGCAACTGTGGGAGGAAACTGGAGTACCTGGCGAAAACCTTCGCGGACACGGGGAGATCATTCAAAAAAATTCCACACAGAATTTCACCCGAGCGGGGAATCGAACTCGGGTCCTTCTTGTAGTGAGAGGGCAGTGCTGCCCTCAGCCCCGTTCTACCCCCAGACTGGAACTGAATCTAATTTTCCACATGGGGCCAGGTCGCGTGCTCATGGCTGTTGACGAACCCGGCTGAGCGGTTGAGTGTCCACCCCTCAGCACCGAACATCATCCTCCCGCTCAGCTGGGCCTTCTCTGTCACTCAGTTTTTAGTTATTCTGGAAGGATCCGTTGAAGTTCGTGATTCATTTTAACAGCTGTCCAGCGGGGAGGGGTAAGCAAGTTAGTAGATAGCTTGAGCTCTACCCGGGATAGGACGCTCGTTCATCACAGGGAGCCAGGGACAATGTAGTCAGCAGGCGAATTAATCTAGGCAGCATATCTTTGGACTGTGTGAGGAAACTGGAGCATCCGGCGATGACCCACGCGGACAAAAAGAGAACATGCAAACGCCACACAGATGAGCCTCCGTACCAAGAATTGAGGCGGCAGCGCTGCTCGCCGAGCCACCGACCCAAACTGCTCGAAGCGATTCGGTTATGAGTGTGTGATAGGTATGGCTGGTCTCGGAGTATTCCGGAAGGCATTAATAATAAACAGCGAGACTCCACAGAGACGCAGAATAGTTTGAACATAGCTATTGCAGCCGCATCAGTAGAGTTTGGCCCGAGGCTTAAATGCTAAATTAGCACCTTTGAAAAAAGAAACACAGCAATGATTTGCAGAATGCTAATACTTGTTCTGCCTTAGATGGTTAATAACTTAGACCAGCTGGGAAAATCAGCATATTACGCCAAACAAACACGTGTACGTAACATGCGTTTGCGTGTGGAAGACTGTGTGTGGGGGAGCGGTGGCACAACGGTTAGCGTACCGTGCTATGAATTCAAAGATTCCTCGAAATTACCAAAACCTGTCCGGGATAGTGTCAGAACTCATGCGAGCTTCCCATTGGTCGGACTCATCCTTAAAGGGAGTGGTTTACCTGGCGCGATGTGTTTACCTAGAACGGTGTGTAAACATTGTCAATAGGGAGACAAATGAGGCCGGCACGACACTAGCAACCTAGCCCCTCCCTCGTCTGCCATGTCGGCCTGCATGGGAAGCAAAGATCTGATAGCAGCGTTCAATGCCTGTTATCAATGGGATTCGGTTGATGGCCAACGATAGGAGATAGCAAAGTGGTGATATCTTGTAAGCAAAGCCGTGTCAGATCACACAGTGGCAGAGAATCGCTACTCGCGCGAGCGTGCGACATTGGAAGCCCCCCCGCAATGGTGAAAATTCCACACTGCTATGGCAGAGGAGAAGGAGTATGTTCATAGGTAGAGGTGAAAGTACGCGAGTATGGTCCAGTACGGAGAGTAGAGTACAACAAGGGGGGGTTGATTGAACCGAACCGGTAAGACCGTTGAGTTACTTTCACCTATCGACCTACCACGAGGTGTTACTGACTTTATTGACCGTACAGGCATGATGGTTGAGGAGGGACCCATGATCGAGATTTGAACCGGTGACCCGATTTTGATTCGGCACTGTGCAGCAATGTTTAAATCACCTTCCATTGAGCTAGGTGATGGATCTCTTCTCTGTTGGGATTGCGGTCGAATTCTACGATAACGCCTTGTGGGCATTATTTTGTCTTTAATTTGTGCTACGGCGTTTGTTGCATCATTTCAAAAGTTGCGTTAGCATATTGATAATAATTATTGCACTTCTAGAGCGATTTTCACTCGAGGGTCACAAAGCGCTGCACAAAGCTGTGGAGAAATGCTGCTTCGCACAGCATTTCTTCGCTGTCGAAGTGAGAGCGAGAGAGAAATCACTGCGAGGTGAAAGGAACCGCAGAGAGGCTGGAGGAGGGGACAGGCAGCTAGGCGGTAAGCCAGCACCAACATTTACGAGGCAAAAATGCAGGCACACACAGAGAAACCATACCCCTGGGTTCAACACCCGAACTGGGTGTTGAACCCAGGGCCTTCTTGCTGTGATGCACCAACGTTGCCACTGCACCACCTTGCTGCAAAGTAAGGACGATTTACGCAAACCGACATTGCTTTATTGCATGCTTACCACCGTCGCGCACCAGCATCAGCCATGGTCAATCCACTACTGCAGGCTTCCCTAATCTGCCGTCATCTCAGAGAATCCTGTCACATGACAACTTTACCCACAGGGCTAACAGTCATCATCCTTATAATTTCCCAGCTTAAACCTGTACAAGGTCGCGGAAATTCAGATCCAGTCCTAGCAAACACCGTCGAGTGTCTTTGAAGTGTGAGAGGAAAACAGAGTACCCGCTGAAAAAACTCGTGGACACGGGAACAGCACCTGAGCTGGGAATCAAACCCAGGCTCATTCCTGCAGTGAGGCAGCAGCATTATCGGCTACGCCACCATGCCGCCCATCCAGTCACTATCTTGCCATGGGATCGCCGTGGGAATGTAGAATTTCCTCCAGTTAATCAGAATCGGGTTCGTCGTGATCCTTCTACCGTGGAGAGGCAATGGCTGTGACGTCGGAATGACGTGTAAGTATCGCACAACACGCCTGCCCCGCCCTCGCGGCCGGGAGAACCGCGGCCCAGTGACGCGAGGTATGCTCCTGCCCAAGCACTCGCGGCCCAGCACGCGTCGCTCCGCGTTCGCGCTGCGAGCTGTGTGGCGCTTCACAGAAAAAAATATCTCGGATTCGATTCCCGGCTTGGGTGCCACCTGTGTGGAGTCTGCACCTTCTCCCTGTGTCTGCATGGGATTTCGCCAGGCACTGCAGTGTATTCCCGCATTTCAAAGACATGCTGATGCCTCGATAAATTCACCTGACTAAATTTCCCCCGGTGCCTCAGATGTAAGTTGCTTACCCTTCCCCGCCGGACAACTTTTAAATGTAGCGACGTGGCTCATCTCTAACACTGCGACGCCCATCTCTAACACGGTGACTCCCATCTCCAACACTGTGACCCCATCTCTAACACTGTGCCTGCTCACAGTCACGTTGATTCGCAAGCCGAATGGGCTGTGAAGTTGTTGAGGAGGAGTCTGATATCACCGCCCCCACCCCTACCCGCCCCCAACTAGCACCCCAGCCCGCCCGCCATCCGACTCCCATTCCTGCCTCTGCCGAAGACTTAGCCAGACTCCAAAATTATAATGCTGCCTGCGACTCATTCCGTGACATAACAAAGCCGAAGGTCCCCCGTATAGTCTTAACAGATTGTTGGGGCTGTTAGCGGGGCTGTTAGCGAGGCGCACCTATGTAAGCCGACATGGCACACGAGGTGGTGAGTGGCCAGCACCACGACCAACCGTCTTTATCTCCGCAATGGCGATGTTTTCACATCGCAACAGGTAATCATTTCAGGTTTAGTCCACCTAGGAGAGGCCCAGGACTGATTCACAAAATCATCAGTGATGTTGGCTGCGAGCTGGACTCGAACTCGGGTTGCCGGGTAGGAGGCGCAGCGCACTAACTGCCGCATCACTGTTCTCCCACGAGTCACTTCTCACACGTGCGCATTTTGACGCACCCGCGCGGAACCCGGATGTTCATCCTGTGACCACGTGGGATCATGGAGATCGGGGAACCCTTTTCGAGTGCGAGGCGCGAATGAGCCCACCTCATTCATGGGATTCTTGGCCCCGCCACCCGCGGGGGGCCGAGGGTCGGAGCCGGACGTCTCGCTACACAGATTAAGGTGTTGTTTTTTTCCCGGCTAGCCGTGTCGAGTGCTCCCTCTTTTCCCACGTTGGAGGAGTTCAGAACGTCTGAAGATGCCTCGAACGTGGGAGGCAAAACGTCGCGAAGGAAAGGGAATGAATGTGCGACATGGCTATCTATAAAGAGCAGCTTTTGAAAGGAATTCTCATCACAGACCGAGCCGAGCCGTGAACATCTGCATAATTAAGCTGGTACTTCATGGAATGGATTGTCGGAGCCGTAGAGTCTGCTCAGGATCGTGAGTGGCCCTGGGTCGGAGACGTGGCTGCTAGCGACAATGGTCGGAGGTCAATAAAAAATCACAGTGGCAGTCAAGGAACTGAACGAGTCTGAGAGGACGTCGTCTGCGGAGATGGAGCGATGAAATTAACTCGAGCGCAGGTTTTCGATGGATCATTGAACTGCAGGATCATGAGAAGTGGAGACAGCTTTGGGGAGGTCCTCATCCAGCAGCGGATCGATCATGGCTGGAGACGAGGTTGATAACAGCGCACTTAAAAAAAGTTCTTAAAATTGCTCAGAATGTAATTATTAAGAGAAATTGGTTGCGTGCCCATGGTATCGCCAACAGCTTACATTTTCAAACAAGTAAATTGGGAGGAAGTTTTTGTTTCAAATAATGTTTACATTTTGCCAATTATATTCGAATTCTGCTGTTCAGCTTCTGGCGTTGTGTCATTAGACAAACACAGATGTCTGGGTAACAAGAACCGGCTCTAGCTAGCGATCGCAGCTGCGTGGAGACAGATTTGCTGGCGCTTTTGTACACGTTTGGGTTGGGGGCATCTCGACAGTGCACGTTCTGCCCCCGAGGCACCTGTTCCACACCGGGCAACCGTGGCCCCCTAACGCTTCCACCGCACGTCACGGGTATCAATCAGTTTATTTTATTTAAGCTGGAAGGAAGAGTTGAGCTATGAAGCTGTATTTAATAGTTGTCCATTGGGGAGGGGTAAGCAAGTTGCATCATCTCAGAGCAGCAGCGGCAGCAGCAGGGTGTCTTTGGAATGTGTGAGGAAACACGGGTAGAACAGTCAAACCGCGCACAGAACGCACCCAGGCGGGAATCGAACCGCCTTGGTCAGGTGCTTCTTCCTGTGAGGCGCAGATGTTACCGCTGCGTCATCCTGGCGTCCATCTCTAAATGATGAACATAAGAACAGCCGGGTGGTCGCAGAGATAATCATTCAGTCTCAATGGCTGCTTAATTCCGAGGGAAATTCTAGTCAACCAGAGTCTATCTCGGCAGATACAAGGTGCAAGGCGGGGCAATACCTCGGATTGGACGCGAGTCAATCGTAGGGAACCAGGGGAAAATTAGCCAGCAGGGCAATTACTTAAGGAGCCGCTGCATGTGTTTGGCCTGTGGGAGGAAACCAGAGGACCTCATGAATACTCAAACGAACTTGGGGAGACCATACAAACTTCACGCAGAAACACGCCCGAGCCGGGAATGGAACCCAGATTATTTAATTCTGTGCGCAGCAGTACCACCCGCTCTGTCACTGTGCCACCCTGACATTATCTGTGTGGCGATAATAAACGTGTTCAACGGCTCAAACACCAAAGAGATACCTTTGGGAAGTCAGCAAGTTTTCGTTGACCACACATAGAGTAGATGAATGTCTTGATATCCACATTTACCTTGAGCTATTTGCCTTTGGGAAACATTTCATCTCTAACACTGGTGGACTGGGTCGAACAGTGATGAGACTAAGTATAACACTGAGAGACATGAGGTCTAACACTGGTGAGACGAGATCTAACACTGCTGAGACAAGGGCATAAAGAAGATTGTTTGGCACCAATGATTAATCAGTATCAAGGTTGCAGTTGTAGTTAACAGAGTTGGAATAGGGCGTGTTTATGGGTCGCTGTTATTGCCGTGGATTCAGATTGGGACAGTTCGTTAGGCACCTTTAGGGTTCAGTGTGAATGCCTGAGGCACGGTATTAATTACGATAGCTGGGATTCGGCATTAATTAAACTAAAACCCACTAATCGAGCAAACACGCGCTGGGTGCTGTTATTATCCGTGGCTCAGAGCGCCAGACTAAGGCACAGGTAAGAGTTGGGGGTGGATCGTTAATGCGTGGGGAGAAATAATACTAAGAATGCTTATTAACAATTGCCAAATTTTTGTAATAATGGCATTATCACGGTTAAACAGACGGTTTTTCATTACCTCTCTTCTCATTTGTTTCATTTCGACCTGATTGTCAACTCTCTTCGTTCATATCGGAGACTGCTGAATACTAAATGTCAAATGGGACTTTTACTCCTGAGCCAAGCTAAAGCCGGCAATGAAATTCTCATTGACTGTTCGAACCTCCACCGCCCCCCTCGCCCCTTCCCCGCGCCCCCCACACAACCACTCCTCTTCCCCCCCCCCCCCTTTTTCGCCCACTGTCCACAAAAAAGCAGTGAGAAGTTTTTGAAAGCGGTGAGAGCTCTGATTTCACAATGGCTTTTGTGAATAAATCCCTCACTGTGTGCGTGCCGCTGCCTCGCTATCCATGGTGACATTTACAGACGGCTCGCGTAGATGCAAGCAGCGAGCGAGGTGCGCTCGTTTTCTTATCTCTATACAAGGTCGTGGGGGACCGGGGCTTATTTTGGCAGACACAGGGCACAGCAAGACTGGGCTATACCAAGAATCGGACGCCAGTCCATCGCAGGGCATTGGGGTAATTTAGTCAGCCAGTGAGTGAGTGTGCTATTGGCAACAGAAGTTATTTGGACGATGGGAGAAAACAGAAGTACCCGGCGAAAACCGACGTGGACACGCGGAGAGAGAGAGAACTCGCAAAATCCACACAGAAAGGCATTCGAGCTGAGGACCGAACCGTGGATTTTCTTTATGCGAGGTAACAGTGTTAATTACCATGCCGCCAACCTCACAAATTGTATTTTATTAAAATTGAAACTTGATGAGTGCTTTATGAGAGAGCGGGAGAGACAGAGATGCGTGGAAACAGAGAGACATAGAGAGAGCGTGGAGACACAGAGACATAGAGAGAGATGGAGAGAGTACGGGAGTCATACTTTTAAGTCCGATTTTATTTATCCTCTTCCGAATAATTTGTTTCCACCAATGAAAACACACAAAATAAGCAATCAATACAATATACAATACATACAATTATCTTCACCTCATGATCCACATGCCCTTAAATGCAGATTGCAATTTATAACGCGCACACATTCATTCACTTCAGAAGGTATTCATACCCTCACTCATAGAGAGAAGCTGAGAGAGAGGGGGGACAGGGAAAGAGAGAGAGAGAGCCGTGTCCAGATTGAATCAGGTCTCGATGTCGTTGAGTGTTGTTAAATTGCTTCAGTATAGGGGCATATACAGCGGCACGATCACTCCTGTGTGTATATGGGGAATGTAACTGGATGTGGGACTCATCTGTCCATATAACGGTCTCTCACGTGTCATTCAAGATTTAATACATATTCAAACGCTTTCATTTTTCTTTTACAATTGTATTGTCACCGCGATTTTGTCCTATGGGAGAGACTGGCTCCCACCTGAGGAATGTGGACTTTCCTCGCCTGGCTCTTCAAGGCTACCGTGTGAGGTTGTGGGTGGTGGCGCAGTGGTTAGCAGTGAGCCGAGTTCGATTCCCTCTCACGGCCAAAATAATTTGCTAATATCTTAACAGGTCTTGGGTCTTCCCTACGTTAACTCGGATTTAAATGAGTGCTTAGTCTGGTGTAAGCATCACACTATGGAGACAATGCAGCCAGGAGTGGTCCTGGCCACCCACACCCTCGTATGCTCCCCTGGCATTCACAAGTGCTCGCTAAGGATATTTTTACCTTGAAATCTGTTATAGCTATACAATGGATCTGTATTTCAGTACATATTTCTTGGCAATGTGCTTTTACCAGCTCTGATTTGACAGCAGAGGTCTCACTCCGAATCAGTCGAGCAGGCGTTATCTATTTATCCAACTATGTACGGCTGTGTGAAAGCTGCCTGGCCTGTCACTCGACACGAAGTTCTTCTCGGTTACTGTTCTATCCTCTCTTCTCTGTGTACGAAACTTGGTGCTCTTAAAGCGATCATCTCTCCGGGATTAAAACATTTATGCTGGCCTGCGTACGATACATCCTGGGTGAACCCTCCTGGATTGTGTGAGGAGCGCTCAGGTCGTTGAAAGAACTGGACACAGTCGCATTCGGTGAGTTCGTTTGGCAGTCGAGGCTACGTTAGCTTGGACATGCAGTCTGCATTGCCCAGCCACCGCATGCCTCAGCAGCTTCTGTTCGGCTGGATAGTTGGGCTAAACGGGCGCGACACGGGATGGAGAAAAGATGGACTGATGTGGCACCACACAGGAGGATGTTGAGATGAGTGGGCTTGCCGATGACTGGTACTAACGAGGCCTGGCCGAGGAGGGAATTTTGACCACAAACACAAAAACATCATACAGTTCCCCCAACAACAACAATGAACATTTATAGAAAAAAAGTAGGCAAAACAGGACCAAGGGGCAAAGAGATGGGGCCCGCGCCACGTAAGCAACGTCACTGGTGGATTTCACCATGGAGCAACCGGGAAATTGTAGCGGGCCACCCGCGGTGACAGAGAGAGGTGCACAGTGGCTCGGGGACTAACGCTTCTGCCTCACAGCAAGAAAACATGGGTGCGATTCTCGGTGCGGGTGTCTTTCTGTGTGGAATTTATATGTTCCTCGCGTGTCCATGTGGAATTTCTGGGTAAACCG
>JAZEWT010000021.1:9636997-9659493 GCA_036362905.1 Mordacia mordax
AAGGTTGGAAACGCCCCCCCCCCCCCACCTTCAATTTAATTACCACTAAACCACGTAAACATAAAGAAAACTCAAGTTTGTGCCGGAAGCCTTGGAGGGACAGGCGCTTATGACATCTCCTGGCCAAACCCCATTTGACGAAGCCAGGAGACTGAGTTCCCACCCCCGGAGTTCCTCCGGAAACAACAAGAAGCCGCTGCGTGTGGCCACGTGGAATGTTCGAACGCTCGTTGCAGAAGAGAGGTTGCAATCCTCTGTCGGCAGCTGGACCGGTACTGCCTGGACCTCTGTGGGATACAGGAGGTCCGGTGGACGGGTTCTGGCTCCAATGAACAGGAGGGGTGGACAGTCCTCCAATCGGGACAAGAAACTGCCAAGCAACAGGGCGTGGCTCTTCTTCTTAATAAAAGAATGAAGGGGGTGTGGTAACGTGGTGGTGAGTTGTGGGAACCTGTGAGTCCCAGGTTGCTGTAGGCTCGCCTACCTATAAATAGGAGGCAAGGGATGGCGGTGGTTGCTTAAGCTCCTACTGAAGATCAACATTAGTAGCGGGATGCAGGCAAGGTCGATGAGTCAGATGCCTTCTATGACCTCCTGTCCCAGGTGTTGGCTAAAATGACCCCTCGGGATAGAGTCATCCTGCTAGGTGACTTTAATGCCCGAGTGAGTCATGATGCAGACACCTGGGCTGGAGTGATTGGAAGGCATGGGCCAGATCAGCTCAAGAACAACCATAGGAGAATGCTAGATTTCTGTGTAGCCCATGGGCTCCTAATAACCAACACGCTATTCCATCATTGGCACATCCACACAACATCTTGGGGGCATGCTGGGTCCAAGCAAGATCATCTGCTGAACTACATATTAGCAGAGCAGCGGACGGCGGGCCCATGTCCATGACACCAGGACCTACCGAGGAGTTGATCTGACGTCTGACCATCAGTTTGTTATCTCTAAGATCCGCCTGCCATTCTTCCATGGCGGTGGTGGGCGTCCACCAAGGACCCCATTCAAACCCACAGTGGCCTGGTCTCGGCAAACTGAGGAAAGCTGTCGAAAAGAATTTCATCATCGTTTGCAGCTGGGCTGACATCGTTCCCCACTCCTCCGGAAGCCGAAGGGAAATGGGTAAGGCCTAGGGCTGTGGCTCGTTCAGCTAGAATGGCTGCACTTGGTCCACGGTCCAGCCCTCTCTAGAAAAACTGGTTGATTAAGGAGGTGTTCAAGCTAGCCGAGAGAAAGCGGCAGGCCCATTACCACCGCCTGCAAAATCCTCCACCCGACGAGGAGGTTTACCGCAGCCTTCGTTCGGAGGTTTGGAGAGCTGTGCGGCGTTGCAAGGATGAGTGGTGGTCGCGGGCTGCTGAGGAGATGGAGTCTGCCTCGGTAGCCCATGATCAAATTCACTGTTTAATTCCATCAAAAGATTGACTTGTAACGCTGCACCGATTACCTTTCTTAAAGGGGAAAATTGTGATCCGATCTCCGAATCCCAGGAAGAAGTTTGCAGATTTGCAGAGCATTTCTGTAAAGTCTTGGAGGAGGGGATCCTCCCCCGATCAGATAACACCGTGGTACAACATGAGGGTGACCCTGCTGGTGCTGTGGTACCCCAGATAATGGAAGAAGTAGCCACACCCTGTGAGTGGCTGGCAGAGATGCCAACTATGGAGGAAGTACATAAGGCGATCCAGAGCCTGAGAACAGGAAAAGCACCGAGAAGAGATAATCTTCCAACCGAAATGCTGAGGCACGGTGATGCTTGTCTGCAGACTGCCCTGTATGATATCATTAAAACCGTCTATAACACAGGAAGGGTCCCGCAAGAATAGAAGGATACTGTAGTGGTCCCCCTCTTTAAGGCGGGGACTGCACTGATTGTAATAACTACAGGGACATCTTGCTCCTCAGTGAGCCGGGAATGGACCTGACAAGGATTATTCAACATCGCCTTGCGAGGCACTCTGAGGAGAGGCTTGCCGAGGCGGTCTTGCAGAGACGTCATATTCTTTGTCCAGTTGCATAAGCAAAGATGTAAGGAATTCCAACAGAACCTGCATCTCTGCTTTATTGACCTGGTCAAGGCCTACGATACCATCAGTAGGCCAGGGCTGTGGATTGTTCTTCATACTTTCGGGATCCCTGACACCCTGTTCACTTATGACTGCTTCTAAAAGCTGCTCTCTCGGAACAGCCGTGTCGATCACTCCCTCTTTCCGCCTCGCAACGTTTCGCCTCACACATTAGAGGCATCCTCAGGCGCAGTGTGCGTGTGTGGTGTGTGACTCCTATTTATATGTAGGTATTATGTTTTGTTGAGTTTCCTCTATAAAGTTGCTGCATTGCAGGATTAATGGACGACGGTCAATACATATTACCTACATATCAGTTTTTCGAAGCAATCATCATGCATTGAGCCGTGAAAAGCTACATCATTACACCCTGCTCACTATCATTAAGGACCTTCATGAGAGTGGGCAAGCCCGCGTAAAGCTATCTGGTTGAGTCATAGCAACTCCCGGTTCACCTTGGAGTGTGACAGGGATACCCTCTGTCTCCTACATTATTTAACATCTTTTCTCACCACGTAGTTCGAGAGGCTTTCCATGGATGTTCCAGTGGAATTTTCATCTGATACAGGTACAATGGGAGGCTGATCGATGGCTGGGTGTGGTCAAGGGACGGCTCCCTATTGGCCAACAATGTTATCCATGCCGATGATTTGGTGATCGCTGCTCATTCTGAGGAGGAGTTGGGGGCTCTGCTGTTGAACCTGGAAAATGCCACAAAGAGGTGAGGTCTTACTATCAGTCCCACCAAAACAAAGCACCTGTCTGGGTGATTAGTTCTATCGAATACTCCACCTCCTCAGCTCTTCATGAGTGATGGGGCACTTATGGAGACAGTGGAGAAGTTTTCATACCTAGGCAATGTGCTTATGGCAGCGTTATCGTTTCATCGGCTACGCAATGCTGTGTGGAAGCTGCCTGGCCTGTCGCTCCACACGAAGCTTCGGGTCTTCTCAGCTGCGATCATGCCCTCTCTTCTCTACACTTGCGAAATGTGGTCCCCCCTGGCCGAACATCTGCACCATCTTGAAGCTTTCCGGCTGGCCTGCCTACGATCCATCCTGAGATTAACCAGGTTGGATGGGATTAACCAATGGGACAAAGTCCTATTGGTGAGCTCCTCTAGCAGGCAGGCTGCGGTGACTAGGTCATGTAACCCGCATGCCCAGCCACCGCATGCCCAAGCAGTTGCTATTTGGCTGGATAAAGGGGGCTAAACGGGCGATGCACGGGCTAGAGAAGAGATGGACTGATGTGGCACAGGAGGACTTGGAGCTGAGTGGACTTGCTGAAGGCTGGTACCAGCGGTGTCAAGATCGACCTCTGTCGAGGAGGATCTTGACAAATTGGAGGCGGTCGTCCTCCAACAACAACGGAGGGCGGAGGAGCGACGCTCACAACAACGAGCGGAGCATCGGGTGGATAAAACACAGCAAGTTGGCACAGTAGGGAGCACAGGTGGTGCATCTGCCAGTCATCTCAGTCAGGCAACCCATAACACCTGGGTCTGTCCCGTGACCTCCTGTCAGCGATCCTTCGACACTCCACGTGGCTTAAAGGTGCATATGGCCTGGCAAAGGCGCCGTGGTGACGCCACCGCCACTTTGTGGCGAATGGCGGTTGTTGTTGTTGAGTGGACGAGTGACTGAGTGAGTGCATGAGTGGTTGAGTGAGTGAGTAGATGGATACGTGTGTGGGTGAGCGGTCGAGTGCGTAAGTGGGTGAGTGGGTGAGTGGAGAGTGAGTGGGTGGGTGAGCGAGTGGGTGGATGGATGAGTGGGTGAGTGAGTGGCGAGTGTGTGGGTGGGTGTATGGGTGTGTGGGTATGTGTGTGAGTATGTGAGTGAGGGCGTTTGAGCGGCGGTTTGCAACCCGTGGTACGTGTGGTTATTGCATGTGGTATGTGGAAATATATAATGTAATTATTACTATTTTAAGTCATATAAAAATATAAAGTAATGCACTATAACAAATATGTGTTGGAATACGCAGTGATTTATAAGTCAGCCATACGTAGGCTGTTTGTTACAATAAATAAACAAATAAATAGCCTTTGGACTATTAATGACAATGGTGCAATGGTCCCGCATAGAGAACACGGTTGGAGGCCACTGAGTTGGTGAATGGAGGCACCATCGACCAGACCCCGATGGTGTCTCCATTGTGGGAGGAATCGCACAGGAGAGAGAAGGAGGGGCGCTCGCCACGGCTGTCGCGACCGAGCAGCTCTCTTTCTCGAGGCTCCGAGTCGTCTGCTTCCTCCCCCCAGGCACGCGGACGCTGTCCCGCTCGGCAAGCAGCTCGGCTGCCCCCGTGCCTCTGCGTACGTGGCTCCCGATTGTGCGGCACTGCCGGACTGGGGCAGCCGCAAACTCCACGGGGTCAAAAGGGCGGCGGTGGCGTCGGCGACCGTCCTGGGCTCAGACTTGCAGCCGATGTTCGGATTCTCGTCGGCCCCGAGCGCCACCCCCGCACTCAGCTCCGCCAAAGAGGAAGCAAGGCGGTGTGGCCACTTGGGAAGTGGCGGTGGCAGGGCCGTGCTGGCACCGTGGGAATGGAGAGCGCCGGCTGTGGCCTCTCCTCCCCCCTCCTCCTCCACCGCCGCCGTCACCTCCGCCACCACTGGGTACAAGTGGCTTCTGGGCGAGGGCTACGCGGATAGCAGGACACTCACAGAATGGGTACCCGGCGCGGCGGCCCCCTGTGCGGGGGGAGTCTACGCGGGCGGGGAGAATGCGGGCGTCCTGTCCTCGAGGGGTCCCGGGAGAGCATGCGGCGGCGGTGCCGGCCCCTCTGGAGAGGCGCACGCCGTCGCCGCTCCAAGCGGAGGTCTCCCGGCCAGGGTCCCCACGCCCCGCCCCCAGTTCGGGTACCCGGACGCCTCCTTCCGCAGCGCCTGGGGACGCGGTGGCGGTGACAGCGGGGCCCTAGCTCCGGCATTCCCCCAGTGCCATCAAGCGTTCTACCAGGTGTCCGCCGACTGCGGGCCACGGCAGGACGGTGGAAGGGTGGCCGCAGGCTGCGCGGGCTGCGCGGGCTGCATGAAGCAGGAGGATGAAACGTTCTCTGGAGTCGCCGGCGAGCCCACCTCGCTCTATGAGACGGTGTTCCTGCGCGGTGGCGGCGGCGGTGACGGTGGTGGTGACGGTGGTTTTGGATGTGAGCTGGCCGTGGGAGGAGCAGTGGGACGAGTCGTGACGTTGGTGGAGCAGAGATACTCCCAGCCGTTCCCCGGTATAGACCCGCGTGCCGCGCACGGCTCGCTGGGAAGGCACTGCCACCGTCATCGGCAACATCGTCATCTTCAGCAGCAGCAGCAGCAGCATCTACATCTGCAGCAGCAACCGGTGAACCTTCATCATCATCAGCAGCAGCAGTACGATCAGCAGCAGCAGGCATACGTGCACCAGACGCCCGTGTACTGCAGCGTGGTCATCAAGAAGGAGACGGAGGTGATCCAGGCATGCCTCTCCGACCTCGAGCACCCCGCCTTCCCACTCAGGGAGACCTACTGAGAGGGAGCCGCTCCCCTCCTTCCCGTGTACGACCGGGGAGGCAAAACGTTGCGCAGGAGAGGGGAGGGGGAATGCTCGACACGACGATCCTGAAACACCAGCTGTGGAAAGAAGTTCTCATCCGCACATCGAGACGCGAGAACCTTCATCAATTCAAGGCCCTGGTCTCTCACAGCCGCCGGTTGTTGACGCAGAGTTCCGTCAAATCAGGAGCGGAGGACAGCCGTTGGACATTGGCCGCAGTTCACGATCGAGAAGCCCGTGCACTCAACATGGCTCAGAATCCACGAGGCCAACAGAGGATCTGGAAATCTAAGACACAGAACGCTACGGTGGCACGGTGAGTGGAACTGCCTCCTGACAGCAAGAAAGTCGCGGGTTTGATTTCTGGCTCGGATGGCGCGAGCAGTTTGTGAGTTCTCCCCGTGACTGCATGCCACTGGACGTGGGGAGTGTTCAAGCAAAGGCTGCTTTAGAAGTTAGGCCCCGCAGGTTCACCCTACGAGAAACACAAGTAGGAATTATATCCGTTATATCAATTAATATCGATTAGGAGCAACGACATGTACTCTACAATAATAATAAAAAAAAAATTCAAATCAGGAGCCATAGGCTGCGGTCACAAAAGAGCAATCCAGCCAAATCCCCGTGTTGTACTGCAATGCGTGCCAAAATCTATGCTCTCCTCCCTCCATCAACTCACGCTGTCCAGCGTGGCGAAGTATGGTCCAGAAACCCACACTTCTTTAACACGAAGACTTTCTTGACCGATGTCATTCGTAAAATAATCCATTATTTGGCTTGGGCCACGTAAAAGCATGTGGGAAGCACCCGATCCAGCAGTGGACTGAAACGAGGGCGGCCTGTGCTTGTGCTCCGTCCCACAATCCTCGCCCCATCTTCTAACAATCATTGATTATCCGGCCGACAGAGGGCGCAAGGCGAGGCTATGCCCAGGATGTGAGGCCAGTACATGGCAGGGCACTCTTTTCTTTTGGGGGGGGGGGGTAATTTACTCGGTAGGCCAATTAATTTAGCCAACAGTGTCTTTGAACGGTGGGAGGAAAGCGTACTATTTGGCGAAAACCCAAGCAGGCACGGGGAGAGAGAACTTGCAAGCTCCACACACAGAAAGGCACCCGAGCCGGGAATCGAACCAAGGTACCTTCTTGTTGTGAGGCGACAGCGCTACTCACTGCGCTACCGTCCTGGGTCTTGAAACCCTCCGTGTAAATGTCGCATGACTCGCTCGAGGCTTTCACCGACGATTTGCTGCTTTGTTTAACGTTCACCACGGGTGCCACGCGGTGTGAGTAGCGTTGCTGCCTCACAGCCAGAATGGTTCTGGGTTTGATTCCCTGCACGGGTGCCTTTCTGTGCTTGTATCTGTCGGGATAGGCTCTGGTCCCCCGCGACCCTGTACACAATTAAGCGGGTACTGGTAATGATGATGACCTTATTCCGGCTGCTCATTGACGGCTTCAAAAATGGTTGCTTGTGTTCCGCATATTATTTGTGATTACTGAGTCAATGTGTTGTAGATTATAATTCAGTTTGATTTTAATTCTCAGGCATGTGACCACCACTGCCCCACCGTGCATCTGAATGCCATTGGAAACCAAAATATATGAATGATTTAATTTATACAAATTTATTACATTTATGTAGCAGACAAAAATATTCACAAACAGACACCTGAGACAAATCGAGGTCAAAGCAGCTATGTCAGCAGAAAGTGCAGACGTCATAATAACGTGTTACACGCTTAGAACAAGATCGTCCGTAGGCGGGTACTCTGCTAGTCTTCTAAATAGTTTGTATCACTATGTAATTGCTATGCATGTCAATCAAATAATAATAATAATTGCACTTCTATAACGCCTTTCACCCGAGGTTCACAAATCGCTGCACAGAGCTGCGGAAAGAACGCTATGTCAACAACAACAACGATGTCGTTAAATGCAGCATGCATTGCGTGTTCCGCGAATTGTGTCGA
The DNA here is from genome assembly GCA_036362905.1 of Mordacia mordax. Classification (NCBI taxonomy): domain Eukaryota; kingdom Metazoa; phylum Chordata; class Hyperoartia; order Petromyzontiformes; family Petromyzontidae; genus Mordacia; species Mordacia mordax. Next base: position 9,644,578 of record JAZEWT010000021.1, read on the forward strand.
ACTCTAGCCTGGAACGTTTTCCTTGAGTTTCTGATGCACAAAATGCATTGCACGCTTGTTATGCCGTGGAGCAGCCCGTGATCTAACATTGCGCTCGCAGGCGGTAGATAAACTGTACTGGATATGTTAATTAATTTCGTGTAATCACTCGGTATGGGGTATTATCGGTGTTGATCAACCTGGGTACGGGGGAGGGGTATTTTCCAAACCGTAGTTTTCAACGGCGCTATAAGCAGGTAAACTATTATTACTTAGTCAAATTCGATGTTACACGCTTGGTGAGTGTGACGGGAAAGGTCCCGTCACACAACATCGCTTGCCAGGCACGCTGAGGAGAGGCTTGTGGAACCCCAATGGGGTTTCAGGCCAGGGCGGTTTTGCACAGACGCCATATTCTCTGTCCGGCTGCCATAGCAGAGATGGAGGGAATTCCAACAGAACCTGCATCTCTGCTTTATTGACCTGGTCAAGGCCTACGACACCATGAGTAGGCCAGGTCTGTGGGTTGTTCTTTGTGCTTTTGGGTTCCCTGACCTTCATGATGTTGGGCACGCCCGGGTTAAGCTATGTGGTTGAGAGTCAGAGCCACTCCCGGTTCACCTTGGAGTGACAGGGATACCCTGACGCCTACATTATTTAACATAGTTTACACCATATAGTTCGAGAGGCTCCCCATGGACGTTCCAGTGGAATTTCCATGTGATACAGGTACAATGGGAAGCTGATAGATGCCTGGGTGCGGTCAAGGAAAGGCTCCCTTCTGGCAACAATGTTAGGTATGCTGACGATTTGGCAATTTCCACTCACTGAGCAGAAGTTGGGGCTCTGCTATTGAACCTGGAGCATGCCACAAAGAGGGGGGGTATTACCATCAGCCACACCAAAACCAAGCAACTGCCTGAGTATTCTGTGGGATCAAGTACTCCACCCCTCAGCTCTCCATGAGCGATGGGGCAATTGTGGAGAGAGTGGAGACGTTTCCATACCTAGGCAGTGTGCTTATGGCTGGTTCCGGTTTGGTAACGGAGGTCTCACTCTAAATCAGTCAAGCAGCATTATATTTTCATCGGCTACGTAACGCTGTGTGGAAGTTGCCTGGCCTGTCGCTCCACACGAAGCTTCGCGTCTTCTCAGCTGCAGTCATGCCCACTCTTCAATCTTGTGGGACGTAGACCCCAATCTCGGAACATCTGCGCCATTTCGAAACTTTCCATCTGGCCTGCCTACTATCCATCGTGGGTTTAAACAGGTTGCATTGTGCGAGGAACTCACAAATTCTCGAAAGGTCTGAATAGAGTCCTATTGGTGAGCTCCTCCAGCAGGCGAGGCTGTGATGGCTGGGTTATGTAGTCTGCATGCCAATGCAGCAGGGGGCTAAATGGGCGCAGCACAGGCTAGAGAAGAGGGACTGAAGTGCTGTTTGGCCGGATAAAATTGCTGTTTGGCCGGATAAAGGGGGAAAAACGAGCGATGCACGGGCTAGAGAAGAGATGGACTGATGTGGCACAGGAGGACCTGGAGCTGAGTGAACTTGCTGAAGACTGGTACCAGCTATGGGTACTTTTTTGCCAGTATACAAATATAAGATTACAATAGGTTTTACCGTATCTGGCGATTATGCGGGTGTTAAGATCTTAACAATAGTTTTCACCGTATCTGGCGATTATGCAGGTGTTAAGATCTTAACACCTTAACAGATCTTAACACCTTAACACCTGCATAATCGCCAGATACGGTAAAACCTATTGTAATCTTATACTGGTACCAGCGTTGTCAAGATCAGCCTCTGTGGAGGAGGATCGTCAAGGACGCTATGGGGCAGTTGGAGGCAGTCACTCTTTAACAACAGCGGAGGGCAGAGGAGTGATGCTCACAACAACGAGCGAAATGCCAGGTGGCTAAGCACACCAAACTGGCAGAGTAGGGAGCACAGGTGGTGCATCATCTCAGTCAGGCAACCCATAACACCTGGGACTGTCCCGTGACCACCTGTTGACGAGCCTTCGATACTTCACGTGCATATGACCTGGTACAGGCTCATTGTGACGTCACCGCCACTTGGTGGCAAATGGCAGTTGTTATTGTTAATGTATGGACGCGACACAATGTCACTTCGTTACACCTGCTCACCGCGTGTCATTCTGTGGACGCGACACAATGTCACTTCGTTACACCTGCTCACCGCGTGTCACTGTGTGGACGCGACACAATGTCACTTCGTTACACCTGCTCACCGCGTGTCACTCTGTGGACGCGACACAATGTCACTTCGTTACACCTGCTCACCGCGTGTCACTGTGTGGACGCGACACAATGTCACTTCGTTACACCTGCTCACCGCGTGACACTGTGTGGACGCGACACAATGTCACTTCGTTACACCTGCTCACCGCGTGTCACTGTGGACGCGACACAATGTCACCTCGTTACACCTGCTCACCGCGTGTCACGAGACCAGATTTGTATCATTTGAACACCAGACACAAGTTCTGGATGCTTCTTGCATCCTGGAGCGCATTTCAATCCGGAGGTTATGTTACGGACAGTAATCTAGTTTTTAAAAATACGATTTTAACTTAGTTGTAAATTATTTTTAATTAAAAGAAGAGTTAAACAGTTAGGTGTTATTTTGGTTGCTTGTCAAACAAACTATCGCTTTCAACAGCTTCTCTTTGGAGATAGCCGTGTCAAGTGTTCCTTTTCTCCCCTTCCCAAACAGCTCTTTCGAGCCGTTCTTTCATCCTTCCACTGACAAAGCATCATGACCATCATCGATCCACGACAGTGACGCTTAGTCAGCTGATTTGAACAGAAGACCGCGCGATCTCAACCCGTGTCCAGCCACCTCCACATTTCCCATTCATTCCGATTCCCCCAGCGAACCCCAAATTCTCTCCTTTGGTAGCTGGCTCCCACAATGCACCACGGTGCCTACAACCGGTATTTTTTTTCAGGTTCGGTTGCTGAAAGTCTCGAACCGTTTCCTGGTGCATTTTTTTTTGTAATGATCGAATATTGTTGCTGCAGGTTATCACGGCTTTATATATGAGAATCGCTCAAATATCTTCTGGCCCGAGGATTCCTCCAACGTGGAAGGCAAAACGTCACAAGGAAGAGAGGTAGAGCGCTCGTCACGGATTTCCCAAAAAAGCAGCTATTGACAGCGGTTTTCAATGAATGCAATTATGTAAGAAATATAATCCGTCGTTTCAAATCCCACAACAGGAGATGGATGTGAACTGGCGACCACCTTTGTATGGTGACGCGGTGGCTCAGTGAGTAGGGCTGTAGCCTCACAAGCAAGAAGGTCCCCGGTTTGATTCCCCGCTTGCGTGCCGCCTTTCTGTGTTGGAGTTTGCCTATTCTCCCCGGGTCAGCGTGGGATTTCGGCGGGTACTTCGATTCCCTCCCGCAGTTCAAAGACACGCTGCTTCAGTTAATTGTCCTGATGACTAAATTTTCCCGGATGCCCTGAGATGTAACTTGCTTACCACTCGATCTGGAGAACTGTTTAAAAAGTGCTACAAAATCCAGAGGGCTCACCATTATCTACAGCCGCTCCCCTTCACTCCACCAGTCTGCCAAGCAGAGTAATTACAATAATAATTACATGTCTAGATCGCTTTTCACCCGAGGGTCACAAAGCGCTGCACAGAGCTGTGGACGGATGGACGCCACCACAGTTACTGTGACGGTGTAAAGTGTGGTTACTGATATGCAGAGGTGAGAGTAAGCCGGTACGGCCCGGCACGGTGTGCCGGTAAGAAAGTGGCTGAGGCATTCGGTACACGTGGGAAGGGGGGTTGAAATACAACTGAAAGAGATTAAAGTTGCTTTCACACCTGCTCCCACGTCTGTGAAGACGTGTGGCCACTATGGACGGCGAGATTTAAATAACCTTTCATAGATGTTCTCACCAGAGCAGTGGTCTCCAATATTTTTTAACTCACGGTCACTCATAGACTCTAAATATAACACGTCTACCCTTAAATGCTGCTTTGTAAAACCACCAAATATGTACACTATGCCTAAAACTCACCTATTCTTAAGGTGACACCTATACTTGCTGCACGCTATCTGTGAGCGCTGTACACTGTCTGTGAGCACTGCACGCTGTCAGTGCTGCACGCTGTCAGTGCTGCACGCTATCTGGGAGTGCTGCACGAAATATCCATAAGCTTGCATTTGCGACAGTCGCCACGGTTTTAAATACAACCACCATACAGACTGTCAGCCTCTCCCACTCTCTATGTATTTGGTTTAAATGTCAAAGTGGACCTGTGGATAGCGATCAACTGATGGAGATCACTTCTCTAGAGTTCCCTCTAGTGGAGACTTGCCCGCCAGCGGTGGCCTGAGCAAGATATTGCAGAGACTGTGCCTTCACCTCATTCCTGGCTGTGAGCCGCCCCATCCTGGGACAGGCCTCGATACTCATTCGGAATAACACAGGCACACTTAAACTTCGTCCAGTAACGGTGTCTGATGAAATATGGCCGTATTTTTGTGTCTAAATGTGGGTCGAATATTTTTCATGGCTTGCTTCTGTATTTCAAGTTTGTGTGTGATAATTTCAGCCGGTGTACAAGCCAGCCATTAGTGCCTTACCAACTTTATTTTAAAAATGTTTTCAGTTTACAAGCGATATTGTAGTTACTGTTAAATGTGTACAAAGTTGCATGATGGCCTACGTGAATGTTTTAATCACTTCGTTTTATTACAATTTTTACCAAATAAAACAACGCCTGTGGCATGTTTGTCACGTGTTCAATGGTACGCTAAATACGGAATGGTTCCAAAGGTGTGTGCGTTTATTGGCATAGTGACGCATTGGTAACGTCACATAAACGAGGCAGTTCGATCTCCACCTCGGGCGCGTTTCTGTGTGTAGTCTGTGTGTTCTCCTCGACACGCATAGAGACACATCGAGACCCATAGAGACACAGAGACGCATAGAGATTCATAGAGACACACACACAGACTCGTAAAGACGCATAGAAATCCATAGAGACGTAGAAACTCGTAGACATGTGTGGAGATCCCCTAAATTTCCAAAGGCCCCTCCTCCGTAAATATCTACTCTGGAGCTCCACGATCCCCAACTTCTAACACCAATCTGTGAAGGTCCCTGAATGACACGCGGGACCCGATACGAACCGCCGCGCGCACACGCAGCTCAACTGACTCGTTCCAACCTCCAACACGTGCGCCGATGAATGCGCTTTCGGGGGCCCGCGCGGCATCCATGTTCCGGGGCGCCCGGCTCTCCAAGACGGAAGTGTTGTCGGTGAGATGCGTCGTGAGACGGCCGTGATGCTTGTTGTTGTTGTTTTTTGTAACGCTGTTGTTTGCGAGCTGATTAAACGTGGGTTGAGGATGGACTGTAGTGTTGCGGCGGCTCCACATAGCTGCCGATCGATTAATGTGCCTTGTTAGACCCTGTCGGAGATGGATTACCCTAATTTTGACATCCGCCCGCGGCTATGGGGTTTTGTACGATATTAGGGTAATTGAAACCGCACACTTGTGATTACTTTTTGCTGCTGAACGTTTCGGGGAATATACCTTCCTCAGCACACACGAGGCGTCTTTTACAAGGAAGGGTCGTATCGGGAAACGTCACATATACTTTGCCCCTTTAAGGCTATACTTATTGATGATTGGATTCTGTTAACCTTACAGTGAGATGTTCGGGTTCCACTCTCGGGTGTTCTAACAGGGTTTCGCCGGGTACTCCGGTTTCCTCCCAGAGGCCACAGCCATGCTGCTTTCCAGGTTAATTGCCCTGATGACCAAATTGCCCCTCGGTTCCTTGAGATACATTCATTGACTTCTTACCCCTCCGGACAACTGTTACAAACAGCTAAGCGTGTGTTACTTTTCCACATACCGCGTACGGGGAGCGGTGGCACAGTGGTTAGCGCGCTGTGCTACAAACCCGGTAACTTGAGTTCGATTCCCGCTCACGGCCGACACCCTTAACGATTGCTGAACCACTCCTGGGCCTTCCTTAAGTCGACTCAGCCTCACATTTTGTTGTTGACATACTGTTCTCTCCACAGCTGTGCAGTGCTTTGAGCGCTCTAGAAGTACAAATATTATTATTAAATGAGTAACTAGTGTGGGCGGCACGGTGACCCAGTGGGTGGCGCTGTCGCCTCCTCACAGCAAGAATGGCCCGGGTTCGAATCTCGGCTTGGGTGCCTTTCTGTGTGGAGTTTGCGAGTTCTCTTCCCGTGTCCGCGTGGGTTTTCGCCGGGCACTCCGGTTTCCTACGACAGTCCAAAAAACATGCTGCTGCATAGGTTAATTGGCTTGCAGACTAAATTGCCCACAATGCCCAGTGATGGACTGGTGTCCCATCGTGGATTTATCCCTGCCTTGCGTCCTGTGTCTGCCAGGATAGGCTCCGGCTCACCGCGACCCTGTACAGGACTAAGCGGTTTCTGACTAAGATAAGATGAGTACCGAGTGCGATGTGTGAACGTTGCCACTAGAGAGACAGGCGGCAGGGAGTGGTGCTGGTCACCCACTCCCTCGTGTGCCGTGCCGACCTTCATAGGTCTTCACTAACGGCCCTTGGCCCTACAGTCTGTTGAGGCTATAGGGGGGATCTTTGTACCCGTAGCGTTGCTTACGTATACGCTGTATGTGGAGCGGGAGTGTAGTAGTTAGCATGCTGAGCAGCCAACTGAGTTCGATTCCTGTTCACGGCCAACACCGGTGACGATTTTCTGAACCGATCAACTGGGCCTCAAATGAGTACCTGGTGCCGTGTGCAGTAAACATCACCACGAGGGAGGCAAAGATACTGGCGACCCACCTCTTTGTGTGCCACGCCAGCCTTCGTAGATCCTACTCGCGAGCAGCTCTTAACACTGCAATACGCTCAGACCGTACGGAGATCTGTGTGCATGTGCGTGCGTAGCCACAGCATGACCTGTAGTGTACAGTGCCTCGCTGGCCGTACCGCACAGCGAGCCACACGCGCTCGGGACGATGGCTGGCTCCTCCCCACTGTGGCTGGTGGTGCGGTTTGCTGTCTTCACCAGGGTGGCCACACTGCTCCTCCAGGTGGGGACCTCTCGCCCCACGTTCCTCATCTCCGTGACTCAGATAGGGTCACCAGCTCTCCTGGTTTTCCCAGGAATCCTCCTTTTCGAGAAGGCAGCTTTCCTGGGAAAAATCTGCGAGTTTTCATGGAACCGAGTAATTAATTCAAACTCCACATTACAGTCCTCGCGTATTTTGTTTAGCCCTTGCAAGATGTGCCCTGGATTTTTGTGCCCTCGAGATAACAACCCTACCACTACTGCTAAGATCTCCCTTTATGAATAGATCTGGAGTCCAGCACTCCTGTCGAGTTCTCGCTTGTTAAACAAGTCTGGAGAAAGGTTCCAGACATAATGACGAGTACAGGAGGTTGGCATCAGGAAGGGCATCTGGTGGTAAAATTGCCTCCAATACCCCCACTACTGGGGGGCAATTGGCCAACCTGGGCCATTTGAACCGTCATCTACAACATAATGGCTGTCACAGATGGCGTTCCATCAGAGCTGCGATCATGGATTTCCACCGATATCTTTGGGTACCCGACAACCGCACGACTGGGATCACGGAAGACTTCCACATTCGCACCATTTTCGGTGAACGCACGGCGACCGCTCCCCAAAATGAAGTGGGCGTCGAAAACTCTTCCTGTCCGAGACCCCTGTTGCCTCCCCTCTCTGCTCCTGCCCCAGCTGCTGCTCAACCGTCTGATCCCGGACCATGACCCAGACGCGTTCGCTCCGCCGCCAAGCCCGCGCGCAAATGACTCGGCGTTCACGGCTGCGGTGGAGTGGTCGCTGGGCGGCCTCACCCGCTGGGACGCCGCGTACTTCTTGTTCGTGGCCGAGCATGGCTACGTCTACGAACAGAGCTTCGCGTTCTTCCCACTCTTCCCGGCGCTCGTCAGAATTCTCGCCTCCGCCGGCGTCCATGGGGACTACGGCGGCGACAGCGACCCGGACATCCGCGGCCGCCTGATCGTGGCGGCCACGTGCCTCAACATGGCAGCCTTTGCGGTGGCGGCGGCAGCGCTCTACCGGCTTGGCGCAGCGGTGCTTCGCGACGACGCGCTGGCCCTGCGTGCCGCGCTGCTCTTCTGCGCCACGCCGGCCTCCGTCTTCATGTCGGCCGCCTACTCCGAGAGCCTCTTCGCTTGCCTCTCTTTTTCGGCGGTGCTTGCCCATGAACTGCGGCGGCCCAGCGGTGCTGTTGCCCTCTTCACGCTGGCAGCGGCCGCCCGCGCCAACGGACTGGCGTTGCTCGGCTTCCCGCTGCACCGCGCGCTCCAGCGCTGCGCCGATTCCTGCCGCTGGGGCCGCGCGATAGCGGCAGCGCTGCCGTCAGTCGCTTGGTCGCTGGCGCTGACCGCGGCGAGCGCCGCCATCATCGCCGTGCCGTTCCTCGCCTTCCAGTTATATGGCCGCGCTCTCTTCTGCCGGCGCGACGGCGGCGCCAGCGATTCCTCGCCGCTGCCCGAACACCTACTGCTGTACGCGCGTAGCCGGGGATACGTGGTGCGGGAAGCCCAGTGGCTCGGGGAGGAGGAAGAGGAGGGGTATTGCCGGTCCGTCTGGCCGCTGCTGTATGCGCACGTGCAGCGCCGGCATTGGGACGTGGGGTTCCTCCGCTACTACCGGGTGAAGCAGCTGCCCAACTTCGTGCTGGCGGCTCCCATGGCCCTGCTGGCGGGGGTTGCTGTGTGGAGCTACGGGAGGAGAAACGGGCGGCTGTGTGTCAGGCTTGGGCTTGTGCAGGACGGAGCTGGCAGGGAGGAGGTGAGTGGTTGTGACGGCGGGGGGTGGTGAGTGGCGAGCGGTGAATGTGCGGTGAGGTGTGCGCCGCCGCTGAAAGTGTCAGGGTTTGAGTCTCAGCCAGCGAAAGCCTGATGATGCCTCCACCGCGGAAGAAAAAATATGGCAAAGAATAGTTGCAGAGAATAGCAAATTCATGTCAATTCCCCGTGGATCGTAACAATATTGTGCTGGAGGGGTTTGCGTTTTCTACTGAACCCCATAGCTGTATTGCCTAGAGTTCAGCACTCCTGCTAGGGTCTCCCTCGGTGAACAGGTCTGGAGTCCAGTGCTCCTGCTACAGTCTATGTGTCTGTGTTGACGTCTGTGTGTCTGTGTTGCCATGTGTATATCTGTGTTGCTGTCTGTGTGTGTTGATGTCTGTATGTCTATGTTGCTGTCTGTGTGTCTCTATTGAAGTCTGTGCATGTTGAGCAGGACACGGGCCTGCGCTCCGGCTATTACAGCGCGGCAGTGTTTGTTTACGTGGCCCACCTCGCCGTGATGCTGACCTTCGGCCTCACCTGCATGCACGTGCAGGTACGGCAGTGGGGCAAGGCAGCTAAACGAGCCGCGTTTGAGTCCCGACTCGGGTGCCTTTCCCTACGGAGTTGTGTATGTCATCCACCTGCTATGCAGCATGAGAGAGTGTGAGTGATTGGGAGAGTGAGTGAGAGTGTCAAGTTTGGATGTTCTCCCCGTATTCTGCATGGGATTCCTCGATGTTCGCCAATTTCCTCCCAGAACCAAAAACCCACACATTAAATCTACATTTAGCAAAACATGCCAAAGTTAAACTATTACGAGGTGACATTTCATGAAGGAGAGATTGGGAATGCTCGACAATGCTATCCTTAAAGTGCCAATTTTAAATTACTCTGATGTTGCTGTCGTTGTTGACGTGCCGTTCTCTCCACAGCTCACATTTGTAACAAAAAAAGTTATTGTTGTTGATATTCCGTTCATATGGCGTTGTTGTTGCTGACATGCCATTCTCTCCACAGCTCTATGCAGCACTTTATGACCCTCGGGTGAAAAGCGCTCTAGAATTGCAATTATTATTAACGAGCATTTCTCGTGTAGGTTATGCCACTATTTCCTCATCTCATCTCATCTCATTATCTGAAACCGCTTAATCCTATATAGGGTCACGGTGAAGCCGGAGCCTATCCCGGAAACACAGGGCGTAAGGCAGGAATACACCCGACGACGGGACGCCAGTCCATCGCCGGGCATTGCGGGACAATTTTTAGTCTGCGAGCCAATCAACCTATCCAGGAGCATGCTTTTGGACTGTGGGAGGAAACCGGAGTACCCGGCGAAAACCCACGCGGACACGGGGAGAGCATGCAAACTCCACACAGAAAGGCACCCGAGCCGAGAGATTCGAACCCGGGACCTTCTTGCTGTGAGGCGTCAGCGCTAACCACTGGGCCACCGCGCCGCCCGCCACTATTTCCTATCAACATGAGACCACTTGCACCCTCTAGAGGGGCTATCTGGAGCACCCTTTAGTAGAGGCCCTTCTGCCAGCAGTGGCCTGAACAGGTTGTTACAGGGCTGCACCCTTGCACTAGTTTCCTGTGTACGGTTCTGGCTCCCACGCTGCACCTGTCCCTACGTGCTCGCAGGTCCTGACGCGATTCCTGGCCAGCTCCTGCCCGCCGGTCTACTGGTTCGCGGCCCACGTCACCCTCCGGCGACACCTGGAGTCCGGCTCCGTGAGTCGCCCAGAGGCATCGCGAGAGGAAGTCACCACCGATGAACATTCATCATCGTCGTTCTCATCAGTGCGACCACCATTACCACCACCATATGGCATCCGCTCGGGGACCTCCGTCACAGGGCCTCCTTCCACCGCGTGCCGCCAGAGGGCCGTCGATAGGCAGCTAGACGCTCCGTTAGCATCAAACCGGGCCGGGCGGAGCAGGTCGGATGCATCTGCTGAACCAGGCCCTGGTCGCGGCTCGTCGGATGAGCCAGCCGGCTGGGTGGCGAGGCTCGGAGGCAGCGCACTGCGGGTGGCACTCAGGGCGCTGCCCAAGAACGACGTGACGCGGGATTTGGCGAGATGGCCTGCGCTGAGCGCCGGTGCCCAGCTCGTCTACGGGTACTTCCTCTCGTACGCGCTGCTAGGAGTCGCTCTGCACTGCAACTGCTTTCCGTGGACGTAGCCGGGAGTAGTGGCGATGGCAGCCATGGCTGGGTCTCCCTGGTGTCTGGAAACGAGAGCCGTGCTCATCTCTGTTTGGCGGCTTTGTGTTGCCCCGTGAAGCCACTTGCGATTGTGAGTGAAGCGTCGTGTACTGAGGCAGGTGGTCACGGCTCACTGTACGATGGGAATTTCTGTCGAGCTATTCATTCGGCAAGGAAAGAGGAGACAAGGACACAAATTGTGGAGCGTTGTCTAACCCGTCTGCCTTGGTGAACATGTCTGGAGTCTAGCACTCCTGCTAGGGTCTCTTTCGGTGAACAGGGCTGGAGTCTAGCGCTCCTGCTAGGGTCTCCCTTGATGAACATGTCTGGAGTCTAGAGCTCCTGCTAGGGTCTCCCTTGGTGAACATGTCTGGAGTCTGGAGCTCCTGCTAGGGTCTCCATTGGTGAACATGTCTGGAGCCAAGTATCCCTTCTCCAGTCTCCCTGAGTGAAGAGTTTTGGGGGGTGGTTCCAGACAAAAAACGATCAGAAGACCGTAAATAATGGAAAAGGTTGTTACTATTTCTGGCAACACACAGAAATGGTAACAACAAGATCTTAAATCACCAAAATAGACATCTTTCACAAAGTGTCTAGTTGACAAGAGCCACACATACTTGTGGCGAAATATGCAAACCAAAAGCTTTGATAGCATTTGCATTGTCCTTCAAACTGATTGGCTTACACCAGACATGGCTTGTTTGCATATTGTGCCACAAGTATGTGTTGCTATTACAATTTAGACACTTTGTGAAAGGTGTCTATTTTGGTGATTTAAGATCTTAACACCTGTATAATCGCCAGAAATGGTAAAAACCTTTTCCATTCTTTACATATGTACACTGGCAAAAGTACCCATAGCTTGAACGATCTGAAGACCCTCTGACGAAAGGAAGTTGGTATCTGGGCGAGCATTCCGCCGTGAGATTTTGCTCTAATACCCCCACCGTCGTGGGGCAACCGGCTGTCCCGAGACGCCCGGGATAGCGGATGTTTAAACCAATATGAACAATAAATGAATGAACGCGCTAAGTGCTCGGGCCACTGTTACGGAGTGTGAGGGTCGGCAGCGCGACGAACGAGGGGACCCTGTTGTGCGGCGACGACAGCAGGAGGTGAGCAGCAACAATGGTACAAACAGCTCTCTTTATTGAGAGTGCGACGAGACAACAGTGTGAGCAGTATGCGGGCGGACGATAGCGCTGAGATAGCGAGAAGTTCCGGCCCCGCTCCTAAGGCATGGGCCGGTTTATATAGGAGCCATAACTGCCCTGATTGGGAGCCCGTGCACAGGTGAGTGGCTGATTATGCACCTGTGCGCGGGTAAGTAAATTATTAGGCAGGTGTCCTAATCAGGGCAGAAAGGACCGCTATACCACCCTTACAGCACCCCCCCTGTTAAGGGACGTCTCCTGGCGGACCCCTTGGGGCGGTCCGGGTGTTGGGTGTGGAATGTGTGGATGAGTTCTGGGTCCAGGATGTCCTGTGCTGGTACCCAAGAGCGCTCCTCAGGCCTGTACCCCTCCCAGTCCAAAAGGTACTGCAGGCGGCCCCGCACACGGCGGGAGTCCAGCAGCGTGCGGACTGTGTAGGCCGGCTCGCCCCCTATTAGGCGAGGGGGCGGAGGTGGGCGGTCAGTGGGAGACAGGGGTGAGGTGGACACTGATTTGAGGAGCAAAACGTGGAAGGTAGGGTTGATTTTTATGGATGGTGGGAAGCGGAGGCGAACGGCTACGGGGTTGATGATTTGGATGATGGGGAAGGGGCCGATGTAGCGGGGAGCCAGCTTGCGTGAGCCCCCTCGGAGGGGCAGGTCCTTAGTGGACAACCAAACTTCTTGCCCCACCTCGAAGCAAGGAGCTGCCATGCGTCGCTTATTGGCCTGCTGTTGGCCTTCCCGCGACGCACATTCAAGGGCTGTCCGGGTTGACGCCCAGGTCTCTCGACAGTGGCGGACCCAGTCGACAGCTGCAGGTACGTCGACCTCCGGTTCCTAGTCCGGGAAGAGTGGTGGCTTGTACCCGAACTGGCACTCAAACGGAAACATGCCGATAGCGGAGCTCTTAAGGGAGTTGTGGGCGTATTCCACCCCGATGAGGCACTGGCTCCAGCCGGAAGGCTTGGTGGACGAGAGGCAGCGTAGCATGGTTTCCAGGTCTTGGTTGACCCGCTCTGTCTGGCCGTTTGGCTGCGGATGGAAACCCGATGAAAGGCTGGCAGAAGCACCGATAAGGGTGCAAAAAGCCTTCCAGAACTTTGAGGCGAACTGTGGGCCCCTGTCCGTGGTGATGTCTGTAGGAAGGCCGTGGATCCGGAACGTGTGTTGTACCGCTAGTTCCGCGGTCTCCCGTGCGGACGGCAGCTTAGGTAGCGGTACCAGGTGACACGCCTTCGAGAACCGGTCCACCATCACCAATATGACGGTGTTTCTCTGAGAGGTTGGTAGGCCCGTAATGAAGTCCATGGAGACGTGTGACCATGGTCAAGAAGGTATGGGGAGGGGGTGGAGCAGTCCTGTGGGCTTGGTCCTGGGGGACTTGTGGCGTGCGCATGTAGTGCAGGCCGCTATGAAGCTCGCGACGTCGACGGCCACCGAAGGCCACCAGAACCTTCGCCTCAGGAATTCGAGCGTCTGAGCGGCCCCAGGGAGCGCCGTCAGGTAGGACGCGTGAGCCCACGTAAGGACTTGTGGGCGTGCTGACGTTGGTACGTACAGCAGATGGGGTGGGCACGACTCCGGTGGGGGTTCGGAACGCTGGGCTCGCCGGATGACCGCCTCGATACCCCACTGCACCGGTGCCAAGATGCGGGAGGGGGGGGACGATGGACTCCGGGACGGGGTCATGTTTCCGGCGGGTTGAACACGCGGGAGAGCGCGTCCGGCTTCCCGTTCTTTGACCCTGGGCAATAAGACAGCACAAAATTGAACCGATTAAAAAACAAGGCCCATCTTGCCTGGCGCGAGTTGAGGCGTTTGGCGCTCTGCATGTAGGCCAGGTTCTTGTGGTCCGTCCACACTACGAATGGTTGGGCGGAACCCTCCAGCTAATGCCGCCACTCCTCCAGAGCCAGCTTAACGGCTAGGAGCTCCCGATCGCCGATGTTGTAGTTCCTCTCTGCGGGCGATAGGCGGCGCGAGAAGAAGGCGCAGGGGTGCAGCCCTCCATCCTCTGGACAGACTTGGGAGAGCACTGCCCCCACACCCACGTCCGAAGCGTCCACCTCTACAATGAACGGGAGCGTGGGCTCTGGGGACAGCAGCACTGGTGCGGACGTAAAGTGGTGTTTGAGGGAGTTAAACGTGGCCACAGCTTATGGAGTCAGGCGGAACGGCGCGTTTTCCCCCTTGGTGAGTGCAGTGAGGGGTGCAGCCACCGAGCTGAAGTTTCTGATGAATCGCCGGTAGAAGTTGGCGAAATCCAGAAAACGCTGCACCTGCTTGACCGAGTCAGGGACTGGCCAGTCGTGCACGGCCTGGATCTTGACTGGGTCCATGTGGACCCTCCCTTGGGAGATGATGTGACCCAGGAATGAGACTGTGGGGGCGTGAAACTTGCACTTTGATGGTTTTAGAAATAAATTGTTCCCGAGCAACGTGCTGAGCACCAACCAGACATGCTGTACGTGTTCCTGGAGGCTGCGCGAGAAGATGAGGATGTCATCCAGGTAGACGAAGATGAAGCGGTGCAGCATTTCCCGTAAAACGTCGTTAATGAGAGCCTGGAACACCGCAGGGGCATTAGTCAGGCCGAATGGCAATACCAGGTATTCGTAGAGGCTGGAGCGGTTTGCAGCCGAGTGTGAAGCGGCTGGGATGAGAATCAGCACCTCCAAATCTGAGGCCATGGTTCTCGACCGGAAAAGGGTGGCGTGCCCTCTC
>JAZEWT010000021.1:9668223-9679243 GCA_036362905.1 Mordacia mordax
CCCACACAGCACACTCAACCGCTGCACCACAGCATTCTCACCCACACAGCACACTCAACCGCTGCACCACAGCTTCTTACTCATTGCTCACAGACATAGAGCACTACGCTCACTCACACAGACACAGAGCGCTACGCTCACACAGACACCAACCGCGATACAACGTAGGCCCGCCGAGCCACGTCGCAGATTTGCCTCTTCCCGCCTTCGCCGTCATCTTCTCCCTTCTTGGGACGCGCCGGCTCCAATCGCCGGCGGGACGCCAGCGCGATGGCCCCAGCGGGCTCCAACACCACGCGCGGTCGCCGAATAATGGCAAGCCTGCGTGGCGTGGCCGCTGGGCAATGGCACGCCTGCGCGGCCCGGCCCGGCAGGCCTGCGCGGTGCGGCCCGGCGAGCCTACGCGGCGCGGCCGCCGGACAATGGCATGCCTGCGCGGCGCGGCCTGGCAAACAATGGCGAGCCCACCATCGCTCCGCCGTCGTCGCCACCCCATCGCTGTCCACCATCGTCGCCACCACCATCGCTGTCCGCCGTCGTCGATGCCACCATCGCTGTCCACCGTCGTCGTCACCATCGCCGTCGCTCGCCACACTGCGACTCCCGAGTCGATCCGCCATTTTGCCGCGGCGATTTTCCCCCGCGCCTCACTTTCGCTGTCACTGCCCCACCCCCCGGCCCACGCCGCTGCACCGCCGGCTCACTTTGCTCGCTGCTCCGCCGGCTCACTCTGCTCGCTGCTCCGCCGGCTCATTCTGCTCGCTGCTCCGCCGGCTCACTCTGCTCGCTGCTCCGCCGCCACCCGCTGCAGTCTCAAGTCGAGGCACCATCCTCGTGCGTGAGTCCTCATCCCACTGTCTGACACTAAACTGTGGCACCACGACTCGGACCGCAGACTCGTGGCGGCTCGACGATAACGGCCACGGCGAGGATCAGCGTTCACTCCACGATCTTTCAGCCAGCGAGCAGAGACTTCTTGTCTTTTGATGTTTTAATTGAGCAGCGCACGCGGGCCCGGGCATAATGAACTCGAGCGGTGACTACATGTTGAAGACTGATGACTGCCACGTCTGATGATGACTAACTGACCCACCACTCACCACGCTCCGTCTTTATCTCCCTCCGTGTCACCACCCCCCTTCGCACCTTCCGGATGACCTCACCCGTAGTCACGAGTTCCAATGAGCCACGCACCACGTGTGTAATGTGTTTTGTGAACAGGGGCTCGCCAACAAGGGATTGCAAGACCCGTGAATCACGGGTCTTGCAATCGCACTGTCCACTAGTAAAACTCTAACTCCACAGCTGGACTGCAGCACTTCATCAGCACCGGTTCAAGCCTTTGAAGTTGTACGCGATATTAATCTCCTTCGCAAGACGTCTCCAGAGACAGCACCTCCCAGCCTTTTAACCTATGCAGCAGCGTGTCACTGGATTGTCGTAAGAAACGGGACGAAACCTCCACGTGGACAAGGGGACATCGTGACAATCGAAAACTATAAATGGGCCGTGATAAGCCTGCAGATTGCATTGTAAACACTAGCAGAGTGGGCACCCTACGCGGGATCTTTATCCACGCGTGTAACACGTTCTGCTGACGTCTCTTATTGATGACATTGCCTGCTGACATTTCTGCTTTGACCTGACTCTTGCTAATGTCGTTATTGTGAATATTGTTGCTGCTGGCTCTCTAAGGTTTCGATTTCGTTATCAATAAGTAGGAAGTAAAGCTGAAAGAAGACATAAAAGCCTCGGTGTTGTGCAAATAAACTGTGCGTTCATGAAGGAGTCGAATCCAGTGCTTTGTACTGTACATAATCACATTCTGTTTAAAGCCCTAACAGTGAGAGTGGATATTGGGCGGAGCCTACCAGACGACCGACCAATGAGAGTCGCGCTCTGACTGGTTTAGCAGCCAATCACAGGGCCGTTTTTCGCGTGAGATGCGTAACACCCCACCGCGTAGCCCCTCCCAGTGTGCACGCGCCGCACGTGAAGTCGACGGTTCGCGAGCCAGTGGGAAGGCACGGTGGGCGGTGCGCGCCTGTCCTGTGCCCAATCGTGAGGGAAAGGGCGAACCGAGGTGGGCAGCGCGGATCGTTACGAGAGAGACGTTCAGTAGTGCGCTGAGTGCCACCACTCGTGAAGGTGCTCTTCACTGCACCGATCGATCGCATCCTCCACGCAAAGAGGGCCGTGCTCTGCTGCCCTTAACCCTGCCCTCGGTGCGCGTCGAGCGAGGCCAGCTACGCGAGATTCACGAATGGCGTAGGTGCGGCCACTGCCTTGGCTCGATGCATCGCGTGATGCTCTGGCTGGTGCCCCGAGGCGAAATTTAAAGGCTGCGACGCGAGGCTAAGCCAAGCGGCACGATGAAGATTTCCAGAATCCTTCTGCTTTTCATTCTCTGCTTCCTCAACGGTGAGTGTAACGCTCGATGTTTGAATCTGGGGGTCGCTGCATCTCGTTGGGTAAGGCACCGGACTGCCCTACGCACACTGCCTCGCAGCCAGCGGTCACGCAGTCCGCCGTGAAGCGACTGTAAACATCTGCACCTCGCAGAAGGTCCTGTCTAAGACAGTTCGAATCCCGCCACGGTTACCTTTCTTGTGCTGAGTTTGTGTATTCTTCTGGTTCATAACAAAAGTTAGAAAATAATACACTCATTGCATTGATTTACCGATGCCATTATTACTTGTCCGGCGGTGGACTGGCGTCCCGTCGTCGGGTGTATTCCTGCCTTACGCCCTGTGTTTCCGGGATAGGCTCCGGCTCACCGTGACCCTATATAGGATTAAGCGGTTTCATATAATGAGATGAGATGAGATTATTACTTGTAGGACGCAGTGTTTGGAACATATTGGCGTCGGCTAATCGCGTAGCTATCTTCCCTCTCCCCGCCTCTCTACAGCTTCCTCGCGCCGCTAAGTTTCTCTCTTTGACAATAATAGAATTTCTGCGCGTTTTTATTATCGTAATTGTTATTTAGACGAACGTTTTCACGGCTCGGTGTTTGGCAAATGCTTTGCGTAGCGGCTATATTGGGATAGCCATGTTGAGGGCTCTTTTGCGACGTTTAACCTCCGACGTCTGAGGCATCATCAGGAAAAGAGTAACGCTGGACACAGCTATCCCAAAAGAGCGGCTATTGAGAGCGATTCTCACCCAAGAGAATTAACAAGAAGAACGTAAAACGTGACCCTGCTCGGTCAGGGTGGGTGGCGCAGTTTAGATAGATAATAGAAGTTTATTATTACAGCAGAAAAGTACCTAGTGAGCTTGTAAGCTCTTTACGGGATTCCTGCGACGCAATAATAATATCAATTGCACTTCGAGAGTGCTTTTCACCCGGAGGTTACAACGCGCTTCA
This sequence comes from Mordacia mordax, assembly GCA_036362905.1. Classification (NCBI taxonomy): domain Eukaryota; kingdom Metazoa; phylum Chordata; class Hyperoartia; order Petromyzontiformes; family Petromyzontidae; genus Mordacia; species Mordacia mordax. Next base: position 9,671,594 of record JAZEWT010000021.1, read on the forward strand.
CATATCTGTGGAGAGAACGGCATGTCAGAAACAACAACAGTATCAGAACAGTTTAATTGACAATTAATGGCTATAATTTAGAGATGGGTATAAAATAATCTAAAAAAAGGTTTTCATGGCTCGATGCGTGATGATTGCTTTGAAAAGCTGCTCTTTCGGGATAGCCGCGTGGATCGCTCCCTTGTCGTGCAGCGCACGATAAGGCTGTCACCCATCGAATGGAGGTGCGATCTGGACACTTGCAACAAGCCTGCATTGGAGGATTGAAGTCGTCGTATTGAGGAGGGTGCCTGAAGTAGCTCACTAACATCCGAGTCATAATAAATAATAAATAATAAAAAAACAAATTTATCAGAATTACAAATTAGCCAAACAAAATAAAAAAACAGATTTACACCCAACATTGCACATCATTAACCAAATGAATAGAAACAGTTAAACATTGTAATGGGTAAATAAAAGGTAGTATATTGCTCATTGAGAGGGAAATGCAATATAAGCCAGATTTCAAACATGAATCACTATTTTCAATCACAGCTAGGCAGATATTTTAATTCTAATTGGGATCTGAGGTTGCTTATTGAAGGTGATGACTGTAACTTCAAGCTCAAGACAACATTGTTTCAGAAACGTGGAGCAGCCATCACAAAAGCATTTTCTCCACTCACGCAGAAAGAACACTCAAACTCCACACAGAAAGGCATCCGAGTCGGTAATCAAACCCGGAATCTTGCTGTGAGGTGCAGTCGTACCCACTGCGCCACCGTGCCGCCCCAAAATAATCTCATTTCATCTCATTGTCTGAAGCCGCTTAGTCCTATACAGGGTCACGGTGAAGCCGGAGCCTATCCCGGCAGACACAGGGCGCAAGGCAAGGATATACCGACGATGGGATGCCAGTCCATCGCCGGGCACTGCGGGGCAATTTAGCCTGCGAGCCAATCAACCTATGTAGCAGCATGCTTTTTGGACTGTGGGAGGAAACCGGAGTGCCCGGCGAAAACCCACGCGGACACGAGGAGAGCATGCAAACTCCACACAGAAAGGCACCCGAGCCGAGAGATTCGAACCCGGAACCTTCTTGCTGTGAGGCGACAGCGCTAACCACTGGGCCACCGCGCCGCCCGCCCCAAAATAATTTTGGGTTTAAAATATTCGTGCAGGTGAAGATTTTCAGAATCCTGATGATGCTTCCAACATGAGAGCTCAGCGAAATGTGGCACAGGAGGGAACAGGAACGTTTGCTCAGGCTATCCCGCATCAGCAGCTCTTTAGAGAAATTCTCATTTTCAAGATTTAATTGCGGGAAAATAAATTGATGCACAGATGGGCATAGATTTTTTTGTTGTAAGAAAGTCGACTTTAAGCTAAAGTAGGTGTCGAGCCTGGTTAGTATTTGGCATGGAAGACTGCCTGGGAATATGGGTACTTGTAGTAAGCAGGGCGCACGGTGGTGAAGTGAGTAGCGCTGTCGCATTACAGCCAGACGATGGAACTGTGAGTAACGTTCAGCGGTATGTGTGGTCGATGTGTGCAAGTGTCTAAAGCATTGACGTCGGGTTTTTCACGGCTCGATTTGAGAAATGTTCTCAAGAGCTGCTCTTTCGGCCGTGTCGAGCGTTCCTCCTCTCTCCTTCGCAGCTCCTGAGAGCAAAACTCATAAAGCGGCATCTCAACAACTTTAAAGTTACTTTCAACACATGCTTTAGTGCCTTTACGCAACAGGAATAAGTGTGGCATCATTTTACAGCTTGTCAGTAATCCCATTAAAATATTGCTTTCTCATTCATCATTCGTTATCGTTACCCACTTAATCCAGTACAGGGTCGTGGAGGGCCGGCGCCTATCCCGGTCTACAGAGGGTGCAAGGCAGGGGAGTACCCAGAATGTGACGTCAGTACATCGCGGGGCACACTTTTCGGGGCAATTTACCCAGCAAACCAATTAACCTAGGCAACAGCGTCTTTGGACGGTGGGAGGAAAACAGAGTACCCCGAAACCCCCACGGGGAAAGAACTCTGCAGACTACACACAAAATCGCTTTCCCATTCAAGATTAACAGCGGTGGTGTCAGGTAGCGCAGGACGCATGGCGTGAGTGTGCAACTACAAGAGCCGTTTGATATTTGGGTTGCGTCCGTAATGCCAGGAACAGCCGTGACCACGTAGATTTCTCTGTGGCCCAATCGCTATCGACGGGAGCACGCATTTCTATTACGTGATCCATGTCCGCACCGCTGGCAACGATTGGGCCGCAGTCCGTTATGCCCCGCCCACATCGACTCTCATTGGTGGGGATTAAACAGGGACCCGACTGGTCATTATGTATGAATGGAGCACGTGTTTTTATGTACTGGGTACGAATCCTTCATGGGCGCACATTTTGTCCGCGCTTTTATATCTTAGTTCAGCATTGCTTCCCGCTTACAGATCACTCTTCCAAAACGTTAACTCAGCTTCGGTTTTAAATCTCCACCTTTATACTACAGTGCCATCATCAACCCTCTTCAGCACTTTCTGCCTTCATCGTCATGTCAGAAGAGCATGTTACACACTTGGAACAAGATCGCTCATAGGGTGGGTACTTCTGCTAACGCAATCAATGATACAGTGCTGTAATGATTTAGCACTTGTAGCACCCGCCACGCAGTATTGGACCCAAAACGACTCAGAGGTGGAGGGAGCCGACTGAGTGGAGATGTAAGGCAACCACACTGTAATCCGGCGCCAACTTGCCCCGGGGGATGGGGTGGGCGTTTGTGTTTGCAGAGGGTGCAGTGTCCCAGGCGCCATGCGGGTCGACCATGGACGAGCTGACAGGAGAGATTGAGTCGGTGGGTCGACCAGAGTCGTATCCCAACAATGCCAACTGCGAGTGGCTCATACCCGCAGCAGACGCCGACCGCGTGCGCGTCACTCTCACCATGGTGGACGTGGAGCCACACCCGCAGTGCATCTTCGACAGGTGAGTGGGGGACTCACGCGTGGGGGACTCAGGAGTGGTGGACTCTCGAGTGGGGGACTCACAGGTGAGGGACTCATGGGTGAGGTACTCACAGTTGAGGGATTCGCGGGTGAGAGACTCGTGGGTGAAGGACTCGTGGGTGAGGGACTCACGGGTGAGGGACTCGCGGGTGAGGTACTCACGCGGGTAGGGGACTCACAGTTGAGGGATTCGCGGGTGAAGGACTCGTGGGCGAGGGACTCGTGGGCGAGGGACTCGTAGGTGAGGTACTCACAGTTGAGGGATTCGCAGGTGAAGGACTCGCGGGTGAGAGACTCACGCGGATGGGGGACTCACGGGTGGGAGACTCACAGGTGGGGGACTTGAGGGAGTCACGGGCGGGGCACTCGCTGGTGGGGGACTCGTGGGTGGAAGACTCGCGGGTGGGGGACTCGCGGGTGAGGGACTCGTGAGTGAGGGACTCGCGGGTGAGGGACTCGCAGGTGAGGTACTCACGCGGGTGGGGGACTCACAGTTGAGGGATTCGCGGGTGAGGGACTTGCGGGTGAGGGACTCGTGCGTGAGGGACTCGCGGGTGAGGGACTCGCGGGTGAGATACTCAGTTGAGGGATTCGCGGGTGAGTGACTCGCGGGTGAAGGACTCGTGGGTGAGGGACTCGTGGGTGAGGGACTCGCGGGTGAGGTACTCACAGTTGAGGGATTCGCGGGTGAGGGACTTGCGGGTGAGGGACTCGTGGTTGAGGGATTCGTGGGTGAGTGACTCGCGGGTGAGGGACTCGTGGGTGAGGGACTCGTCGGTGAGGGACTCGCAGGTGAGGTACTCCCAGTTGAGGGATTCGCGGGTGAGGGACTTGCGGGTGAGGGACTCGTGGGTGAGGGACTCGCGGGTGAGGGACTCGCTGGTGAGGTACTCACAGTTGAGGGATTCGCTGGAGTGTGACTCGCGGGTGAGGGACTCACGTGGATGGGGGACTCATGGGTGGGGGTCTTGAGGGACTCGCGGATGGGGGACTTGAGGGACTCACGGGTGGGGGACTCGCGGGTGGGAGACTCACAGGTGGGGGACTTGAGTGAGTCACGGGCGGGGCACTCGCGGGTGGGGGACTCGTGGGTGGACGACTCGCGGGTGGGGGACTCGCGGGTGAGGGACTCGCAGGTGAGGTACTCACGCGGGTGGGGGACTCACAGTTGAGGGATTCGCGGGTGAGGGACTCGCGGGTGAGGAACTCGTGGGTGAGGTACTCACAGTTGAGGGATTCGCGTGTGCGTGACTCGCGGGTGAGGGACTCGTGGGTGAGGGACTCGTGGGTGAGGGACTCGCGGGTGAGGTACTCACAGTTGAGGGATTCACGGGTGAGGGACTTGCGGGTGGGGGACTCGCAGGGCGAACAGAGTACAGAGGTGAGCCTTTTTTAGTAAATGCTAAACCTACTCTATATTTACATTACGCCCTTATCCAGGGCAATCATTGTCGAGGTGTGAGGAATCCACACAGAGGCGAGTTGAAGGCAGCCATGCATTCAGCCAGCCCACATTTGCCAGACACTTCGTGTTATATGTCAATAAGTGTAATATTTGCATATCAATTTTGGAAAAGCCAGAGTACCCGGCGAAAACCCACCCAGACACGGGAAGATAATCTGAAAACTCTACACAGAGAGACGGTACCTGAGCCGGGAATCGAATTGGAGTGTTCTCTCTGTGAGTCGCGAGTTGCTTCACTGCTTCACACAGCGCCTCGATAACTGGGAACGTCTGTCCGGGTGCTGTAAGCGATGCGTGCTGTGCGTGCTTTGTATGCGTGCTGTGTGCGTGCTGTGTGTGCGTGCTGTGTACGTTTACTGTGTGTGCGTGCTGTGTACGTTTACTGTGTGTGCGTGCTGTGTACGTTTACTGTGTGTGCGTGCTGTGTACGTTTACTGTGTGTGCTGTGTGTGCGTGCTGTGTACGTTTACTGTGTGTGCTGTGTGCTGCGTGCGTGCTTTGTGCATTTGTGTGCCGCGTGCGTGCCGTGTGTGTGCGATGCGTGCTGCGTGCCTGCTGTGTGTACCCTGTGCGTGCTGTGTGCTGTGCGTTCTGTGAGCGTGCTATGTGCATGCTGTATGCGTGCTGTGTGCGTGCTGCGTGCAGGCTGGAGGTGCGCATGGAGGGCACCAACACGTCCCAACTGATGTGCGGCAACGATCTGAGTCGATACAGTCCGGTGACGGGACGAGGCCGCTCGCGACTGATCTTCACGAGCGATGAGTCCGTCACGGGAGAGGGCTGGGGCGCGCAATACCAGGGTGCGGGCACACACACATAGAAGACTGCAACTACTACACACACCCTCAACCATTAATCGGCTCCTTTGTCCAACCAGTTACTCACCCTCACCTCTCTTCACGAATGAAGATCAGGCAGATAAGTTGATTCAGTTTTTGTTAGCAAAAACTGAAGACCACCGTATCTCTACCCAGCCTCAACCACCAACAAATACCTCAATAAATGTTCCTCCACCTTCCTTGACGTCAAAAATCCTGGAATTTTCTGAGTTAACGAAATCCGAGGTCTCTTCTTAGTTAACTGATCTCTGCCGACAAATTGTTCTCTGAACCCCTTCCCATCCAAAATCATCCAGGCAAATTTCAAATACCTTGCCACTTTCGTCACTACTCTCTTTAATAATTTTGCTCTGGTATCATTCCCCCACTATTCAAATGTGTTGCAGTTACTCATCTTCTTAAAAAACCTGGCCTCGATTGCAACATCCCTGATAATTATCACCGCATCTCAAACATACCATTCCTCTCGAAGGTCCTTGAACGTGCAGTCACCGAACAACTCCAGAAACACGTTCTCAACAATGACCTCCTCGATCCCTTCCAATCTGGGTTCAAATTCGGCCACAATACTGAAACTATTCTGGTAAAAGTAGTTGATGACCTACTCATCTCTAATCTCATCTCATTATCTGAAACCGCTTAATCCTATATAGGGTCACGGTGAGCCGGAGCCTATCCCGGAAACACAGGGCGTAAGGCAGGAATACACCCGACGACGGGACGCCAGTCCATCGCCGATGACCTACTCGTCGCTGCTGATTAAGGCTTGCCAAATGTTCTTCTCCTCCTGGACCTGAATGCTGCCTTTGATACCGTTGACCAACCGATGTTACTTGAGTGACTGGAGGGTATAGGGGTCACTGGTAGTGCCCTGCGTTGGCTGAGCTCCTACCTATCTGATTGGAAGCAGTTCGTCAGCCTCGGAGGACAAAACTCAGAGATCCATCTTGTTTATGTAGAGTTCCTCAGGGTTCAGTTCTCGGCCCACTTCTCTTCAGCATCTGCATACATCCACTTGGCCATATCATGCGCAGCTTCAATCTCAGCTACCATTGCAATGCCGATGACATCCAAATCTATATCCATGTACGGCCATGCATCAATGTGTCTTGTCATTGCATGTCGTCCTCACTGTCAACTGTGAAGGCCTGGATCAATTCTATTTTCCTGAAACTAAATGGCTTCAAAACAGAAGTTTTGCTGTCGGACCACAAACCAATTGTCCAAGGCTGAACCTATCCAATTGATGCTTGACGACCAGACAATTGAAGTTGCTAAGATAGTCGGGAGTCTAGGTGTGACTCTTGATTTCTCACTTAGCTTTGCGACACACATCAGCAAGGCGACTAAGGTAGACCTTTTAATCTCAAAAATATAGCCAGACTGCACCACCTTGTCACCCGCTGATGCTGAGAAGCTAATATACATCTTCATCTCTTCACGTATCGATTAACTTATGCAGCAGCATGTTTTTTGAACTGTGGGAGAAAACCGGAGTGCCCGGCGAAAACCCACGTGGACACGGGGAGAACATGCAAACTCCACACAGAAAGGCACCCGAGCCGAGATTCGAACCCGGGACCTTCTTGCTGTGAGGCGACAGCGCTACCCACTGGGCCACCGTGCCGCCGCCCACCACTATACGTACCTGCAACACAGCGCTCCCACCACTCACACACCTTAAATACAGCGCTTCCACCACTACACACATTCTCAATACAGTATTGATGACATCGTTAGAGACATCGTTAGAGGCAGCCTCATTCATTCTGAGACTCAGTCTCACACACATTCCTCTGAAGAAGCCTCCTACACGGGAGGCGAAACGTCGAGAAGGAGAGAGGTGGAGTACGACACGGCTATCCCTAAAAAGCAGCCATGGAGAACAATTATAGCGCATCAAGCCGTAACATCGGGACCACGACGAGGTTGACGATGTGCCCCCCCTTCCCCCTGCTAGTGTTCCAGGCGAACCCGCCGTGCAACTCGAACCCGTGCCAACTGGGCGGCCAGTGCAGCAATCGGATCACGCGCTACGTGTGCACGTGCGTGGAGGGAACCCAGGGCGTCAACTGTGAAATCAGTGAGTTCTCCGGAATCGAGGAACGAGGAGTTCGTAACGCCCTGTCACGCATACTTCACCCGGGTCACGGACGGGACATGTAGCGAGAAAACCACAGGTAGGGGGGAGGTAACCCAAGCGGTCAGCCGACGCCAACCCACCAGACACGGCTTCATGTTATCGGGAATTTAATAACCGAGGGCGGCGCGGTGGCGCAGTGGTTAGCGCTGACGCCTCACAGCAAGAAGATCCCGGGTTCGAGTCTCTCGGCTCCGGTGCCTTTCTGTGTGGAGTTTGCAT
>JAZEWT010000021.1:9679812-9690378 GCA_036362905.1 Mordacia mordax
CGGGTGTATTCCTGCCTTACGCCCTGTGTTTACGGGATAGGCTCCAGCTCACCGTGACCCTATATAGGATTAAGCGGTTTCAGATAATGAGATGAGATGAGAGATGCTCGAGGTAGGAATCAAACCACCTTGGGCAGGACTTTCTTTCTACAAGGCACAGATGTTACCGCTGCACCATCCTGTCGCCCCAAATGCAATCAGCGAGCACGTGCAAAGGGCTGGCATGGTACGTGAAGGAGGTTGGTGGCGGTGAGCGGGAAACGAACTCGGGTGGCTGCGTTTGAAGCATAGCACAGCGCTAACAACTGCACCACCACCGCTCCTCACTGCATTACTCTCAATAAAGATAATGACCCTCACGCCAATACCTCCACATCTGGTAACCCCAGATTTCCAGTTGGAGAAGTTCGCGGTTTAACCCCAGCGGCTGCTCCGGTTAATGCTGCGGGAGAACTGTGCATATAAAGTTCTTCACAGAGGAAATGTATGGGGTTCCGTGATATCATCTGAACGAGGTGTCGGCAATTGTGCGTCACTGTCACAGTCCCAGATTTGAAACCCGTAACTATGAAAGAAATTGAGAATTGTCTTTGGAGAGCTGCTCTTTTCGGCATGGCCGTGGCGAGTGTGCCTCCTCTCTATTTCACGACGTGGAGCAGACCCCAAGAATCTAATTTGTTTGTGTGCAAACGCTTTATTGATACAAGCGCCATTTGTTGTCTCACCATATGTCCTCCGTGTCTCCTCAATCGCACCTCCTCGCTGTATCCCCTGCATCAATCTCTCTGCACCAGACCTGGATGACTGCAGTTCGAGCCCCTGTCAGAACGGAGGCACTTGTGAGGATGACATCAACTCGTACGGCTGTTTGTGTATTGCGGGCTACATCGGCACCAACTGTGAAACCGGTACGGCTGTGTGTGTAGGTGTCGGGCTACATCTGTACCGACTATGAAACCAATACGGCTGTGTGTGGGTGTCGAACTACACCCGTACCGACTGTGAGACCGGTACGGCTGTGTGTGTGGGTGTTGGGCTACATGCTTACCGACTGTAAGACCGGTACGGCTGTATGTGGGTGTATGACTACACCCATACCTACCGGTATGGCTGTGTGTGCGTGTCAGACGCACACACAGCCAGTAAGGCTGTGTGTGTGTGGGTGTGCCAGGCTATACCAGTACTGACTGTGGGGCCGGTATGGTATGGTATGGGTGATGGTGATAGTGATGGTCTGAGTGTTGACAATAATGGTGAAGGTGGGGATGATGGTGTTGGTGGTCATCTGAGTCAGGTAGCCCATGGCATCTGAGTCTGCCCTATGACCTCCTGCAGGCAAGCATTCGGGACTTCACTTGGCGTCAAAGTGCACATGGCCTGGCACAAGTGCCGTGGTGAAGTCACTGCCACTAAGTGGTGCATGGTGGTTGTTGTTGTTTGTGGTAGTGGGGTGGTGCCCCCCTTTCCCTCTTGGTGCCGGTCAGTAATGCTGTGGTGACTGCACTCATAATTGTGTGGAATTGGTATCCTTCCACCTTAACTTATCACAAAAACACTAATTAACAAAACACGTAAGTTCATGCCGAATATCGACAGGAATTTATGATGTTATCTTGCAAAACCAAATTTTGGTGGAGTCAGAACGTTGAAAATCCAGCCTCGGGGTTCCTGCACAAACAAAGATAAAAGCTGCAGAGGAGAGGCTGCCACTCCTCTGTCAGGAACTAGACCGGTGCTGCCTCCTCGCTATAGAGCTGTCCTGCTGGATAACCTTCATGCCCGAATGGATTATGATACAGAGACATGGGCTAAAGTGATTAGAAGGCATGGGCCAGATCAGCTCAACAACAACGGCAGGAGCGTGCAAGATCTCAATGCAGCCCTTGGGCTCGTAATCACCAACATGCTGTTTGGATATTGGCACATCCATGCAACATCATGGATGCATTCTGGGTCCAAGCAAGATCATCTGTTGGAATATATAGTAGCAGAACAGTAGATGCGGACCCATGTCTTTGACACCAGGACCTACCGTGGAGCTGATCTGGCCTCTGACCATCGGCTTGGCATTCAAATAGGACCCAATTCAAACCCACAGTGGCATGCTCTCGGCTAGGTGATAAAAGCTGTAAGCTAGAATTTCGTCATCATTTGCAGCTGGGGCTAGTATCGTCTTCCCCTGCTCCTGATGCCGAAGGTAAATAGGTGAAGTTTATGGCTGTGGTTCATGTAGCTCGAATGGCTGCATTGGGTACACTGTCCAGACTACTCCACAGACCCTTGCTGATGGAGGAGGTGTTCCAGCCATCCAAGAAAAAGTGCGAGGCACTTCCCACCGTTAACAGCATCCAACTCTCGAGAATGAGGACGTTAACCACATCCCTTGCTTGGAGGTTCGGTGAGCTACGCTGCGTTACAAAGATGATTGGTGCTTGCAGGCTGCTGAGAAGATGGAGTCTGGCTCAGTAGCCTGTGATCCCAAATCATTTCTAATACTATCAGATGATTGACTTGCAACGCCACAGTCATCACTTTCCTTAAAGGAAAAAAGTAGGGATTCGAACATCGACCCCAAAGAACAATTTCGAGGGTCTGCTGAGCATTTCAGTGTGGTCTTAGGAGATGGGAACTCCCTGAGTTCAGGGATACTATTACATCTTTTTTTAAACCACCTAGTTCGAGAGGCTTTTCATGGATGCAACAGTAGACTTTCCATCTGGTACAGGTACAATGGGAGGCTGATCGATGATCGGGTGCGATCAAGGAATGGATCTCTAATGGTTAACCAAGTTAAATATGCCGATGAGCTGGTTATTACCGCTCACCCTGAGGAGGAGTCGGGGTCTCTACTGTTGAACATGGATCATGCCATAAGAGGTGGGTTCTTACCATCAGTCCCACAAAAACCAAGCTTCTGCCTGGGTATTTTATACCACCGTACACTCCACCCCCCAGCTCTTCATGAGAGCTGGGGCAGTTGTGGAGACAGTGGAGAAGTTTCTGTAGCTAGGCAGTGTGCGTGTGGCCGGCTTTGGTTTAGCACTGGAGGTCTCACTCCGAATCAGTCGGGTGGCATTATCTTTTCATCAGCTGCTTAATGCTGTGTGAAAGATACCTGGCCTGTCCTTACACATGAAGCTCCGGCTTTTTTCGCCTGCAGTAATTGCCCCCTCTTCGAAATGCTTGTGAGACGTGGATTGCCCCGCAGAACATCTGCGCCTATTTGAAACTTTCCGAATAGCCTGTCTACAATCCATCTTGTGGTGAATCAGGTTGGATGGTGTAAGGAGCTCACAAATTCTGGAAAGGTCGGGACCAAATCCTATTGGTGAGATCCTCCGGCAGGCGAGGCTGCGGTGGCTAGGTCATGTAGCCCACATGCCCAGCCACCGCATGTCCAAGCAGATTCTGTTTGGCCAGATAGAGGAGGCTAAGCAAGAGCAGCACGGACTGGAGTAGAGATGGACTGATGTGGTACAGGAAGACCAATTGCTGAGTGTACTTGCTGAAGACCAGTACCAGCGGTGTCAACATCGACCTCTATGGAGAAGGACTGTAAAAGACGCTAGAAGGCAGTTGGAGGCAGTCACCTTTCTACAATAGCAGACAACAGAGAGGAGCGATGCTCACAATAACAAGCGGAGCACCGGGCACCTAAAACACAGCAAGTTAGCATAGTAGGAAGCACAGGTGGTGCATCTGCCAATGATCTTAGTCAGGCAACCTATAAAACCTGGGTCTGTCCCGTGACTTCCTGTCGGCGAGCCTTCAACACTTCAAAGTGCATATGGCCTGGCACAGGCTCCGTGGTGAAGTCACTGTGACTTAGTGGCATATGGCGGTTGTTGTTGTACAGTAGTGACTGATGGTGCTGCTGATGGTGGTGATGTGTCAGCGATTTTAGTGACGGTAGTGATAATTGTGCAGGTGACGATTTTAAGTATGGTGACAATAGTGATGATGTTGGTGATGGTTGTGAAGGAGATGATGATGATGAATGGTAACGATGATGGTATCAACGATGATAACGATGATGTCCCCACAGACGTAAACGAGTGCGCCTCCAGCCCCTGCCGTAACGGAGCTCGCTGCAGCGACAACTTGAACGCCTATGCCTGCGAGTGTCTTCCTGGGTACACGGGGACCAACTGTGAGACAGGTGAGCCCCCTGTCTCTCTACACGCGTGTCTCCGTCCGTCTGCACGCGTCTCCATGTCTTTCTACACGCGTGTGCATCCGTCTCTACACGCTGTGTCCACCTGTCTCTCGACGCGTGTGCGTGTGCCAGCCGTGTTGCTGATCACCCACCCGTTCGTATGCCTTCTCGGCCTTCACAGGTGCTGCTCGTTGACAGCACTTGACCCAATAGTCGGTTGAGGCTACACGGGTGACATTTGTCTTTGCGCGTGCTGTCCGCTGTGCACAGACATAGATGAGTGTGGGTCGAGTCCATGTCAGAACGGTGCACGGTGCTCAAACGCCATCGACTCGTACTCCTGCCAGTGTCTCCCCGGATTCTCCGGGGTCGACTGTGAGATCGGTAAGTCTCACGTTCCACAGAGCTGCTCTTTTGGGGTAGCCGTGGCGAGTGCTACTCCCCTCATTTTGGCTCCTCTACATTGGAGGCATTATCAGGATTACTGACTGAGAGATGCCTCCACTCTCTCTCACTTACTCAACTACCCACCCACCTAAACGCTCACCTACTCAATCACTCACAAACTCACCCACACACTCAAATACCCACACACCCACCCACTCAATGCCCACTCACCTACTCGACCACCCACAATCACCCACCCACTCATCTACTCAACCACCCACTCACCCACCCAAATACTTACTCACCTTCTCAATAGCGCACTAACCCAGCCACACACTCAAATACCTATCCACACACTAACCAACCCACACATTTACCAATCCGTGATCCGGATATCGGGGATGCGGGCGTGTTTTTACCACTCCAACAACGACAGATAAACCACTCTTATTGAGTGTATTTGAAGCAGCCTAAATTATTTTATTATGATTACCTGAGTTTCATTTCCATTTTCTTTAATTTTACTCGTAATTCTTCGTCCTTAATCAGTATATTCTCATCTCATCTCATTATCTGAAACCGCTTAATCCTATATAGGGTCACGGTGAGCCGGAGCCTATCCCGGAAACACAGGGCGTAAGGCAGGAATACACCCGACGACGGGACGCCAGTCCATCGCCATAATCAGTATATTTTTATGCTAAAATCGTTGGGGCCTTATCAACTAGAGCAATTGAGGCCTCGACACGTGTTGCAAAAGCTGGCACCGCCTTCTACTATACCTCTCTGCTCACCTGATTCAGTAGTTGTCCTTCACTCGATTCGCATCAAAACGCCCCACTCATCCTCACTTCATTATCACTCGGCAAAGTTAAGGCATAGGGGAGGGGGGACTTTTACTGTCGAGGGGGGGGCTGGCGCCGCGTGGGGGATGAGCAGAACAGTCTGCGGAACTTTTACTGCAGAGGGGGGACAAAGCCACGTGGGGTGACGTCAGTTAGAACTTTCCAGAAGAACTGTGGAGTTGGGGCTTTGTGGGGGGGCACGTAGGGGGGGGGGGGGCGGACGGACAGTACGGGCTGCGAGAGGATGTCAGCTTCCTGTTGTCATCCCGCGGTGTTTCCTGTTTTCGTCCCGCGGGGTCCTGTGATGGTGACTCATCTGATCTCCTCGTGATCGGAACTCGTGAGCTGGTCTCGTGGTGTTTACGGTAGAGGGGTAATGTCATTTGGAAGGCGCTGGAAGGGACCGCAGGGGAATATAAGGAGGGCCGGTTAGAGAGGAATCGTCCGAAGGGAACGAGAGGGACATCAAGATGTAGGCTGCTCGTATGTCGTTACACTCTGTCCCGTGTCTTACCGGTTCCAATAAAGCATCAAAATCAAGAAGTCTCTGCTCAGCCGTGGTCGCTGGCTGATCTTTCACGGAGTGAATGCTGATCCTCACCGTGGTGTTACTGCTGTAAGCCGTCACAAGTCGGCAGTCGAAGCCGTGGTGCCACAAATGGTGTCAGAAGTGGGATGCGGACTCACGTCTGAGACTGCGGCGAGTGACGGCTGGAGGCGGCGAGGAGTCCAGCGGCAGAGCCAGCGAGCGGGATGCCAGCAAGCCAGCAGTGGAACGAGTGGCGCGGGCCGGAGGGAGGAGCGGTGGCGGCGAGAGAGAGCCGCGGAGGAGAGTGGAGTCGCATAAGAATGGCGGCGCGGCTCGGAGTGCAGAGGAGGCAGGAGGTGACGGAGCTGCGGCAGGCTCAGCGGTCCGTGCCGGGCCAGCCTGGTATTGCTCGGAGGGGCACGCGTGGTGCTGGAGGCCGCTGGGAGCCGTCGGCGATGGGGGGCTGCCATTGTGGTGGCGCCCCGTTGGCGCTGGAGCCGGGGGGGGAAGGCCCATTGGGGGTCTCCGGCTCGTCAGACCCCAGGAGGAGGTGGCAGCGAAGGCGGGAGGAGTCGGAGTTGCGGCAGGCTCAGTGGGCCGGTCTGGCGTTGCTCGGCGGGCCGCACACATGCGTGTGGCGTGCGTGGTGCCAGAGGCCGCTGGGAGCCGTCACCGATGTGGGGCTGCCATTGTGGTGGCGGCTTGTCGGCGCTGAAGCCGGGGGGGAGGGCCCATTGGGGGTTCCCAGCTTGTCGAACCCCAGAGAGAAGTGGCAGCCAAGGCGGCCTGGCGTTGCTCAGCGGTTTGCGCGGTAGCCGCAGGGGGGGGGAGCGGTGGCGCAGCGGTTCGCGCGTTAGCCGCGGGGGGGAGCGGTGGCGCAGCGGGTAGCGCAGTAGCCATGGGGGCAAGAGCGGTAGTGCAGTGGTTTGCGCGGTAGCCGCGCGGGGGAGAGCGATGGCGTAGCAATTAGCGCAATAGCCGCAGGGAGCGATGGCACAGCGGGTAGCGCCGTAGCCGCGGGGAGCGGTGGTGCAGCGATTAGCGCAGTAGCCGCGTGGAGCGATGGCGCAGCGATTAGCTCTGTAGCCGCGGGGAGTGGTGGTGCAGTGGGTAGCGCAGTAGCCGCGGGGAGCGGTGGCGCAGCGATTAGCACAGTAGCCACGGGGAGCGGTGGCGCAGCGATTAGCGCAGTAGCCGCAGGGAGCGGTTGGCGCAGCGGGTAGCGCAGTAGCCCCGGGGAGTGGTGGCGCAGCGGTTCGCGCAGTAGCCACGGGGGCGGTGGCGCAGTCGTTGGCACGGAAGCTGCGGGGGAGAGAGCCGTGGCGTAGCAATTAGCGTGATAGCCACGTGGAGCGGTGGCGCAGCGGGTAGAGCAGTAGCTGTGGGGAGCGGTGGCGCAGCGGTTTATGCAGTAGCCGTGGGGAACAATGGCACAGCGGGTAGCGCCGTAGCCGTGGGGAGCGATGGCGCAGCGATTAGCGCAGTAGCCGCGGGAAGTGGTGGTGCAGCGGGTAGCGCAGTAGCCGTGGGGAGCGATGGCGCAGCGATTAGCGCAGTAGCCGCGGGGAGTGGTGGCGCAGTGGTTCGCGCGGAAGCCGTGGGGAGCGATGACGCAGCGGGTAGCACAGTAGCCGCGGGGAGTGGTGGCGCAGTGGTTCGCGCAGTAGCCGCGGGTTACGGTGGCGCAGCCGGTAACGCTGAAGCTGCGGGGGGAGAGCAGTGGCGCAGCGGGTAGCGCGGTAGCCGCGGAGGGGAGCGGTGGCACAGCAGGTTGCGCATTAGCTGCGGGGGGGAGAGCGGTAGCGCAGTGGTTTGCACGGTAGCTGCGCGGGGGAGATCAGTGGCATAGCAATTAGCGCGATAGTCACGGGGCGCAGTGGCGCAGCGGGTAGCGCAGTAGCCGCAGGGAGCGATGGTGCAGCGATTAGTGCAGTAGCCGTGGGGAGCGGTGTCGCAGCGATTCGTGCAGTAGCCGCGGGGGGCAGTGGCGCAGCCGCTATCACGGAAGCCGCGGGGGAGAGAGCGGTGGCATAGCAATTAGCATGATAGCCGCGGGGAGCGGTGGCACAGCGGGTAGCATAGTAGCCGCGGGGAGCGGTGGCGCAGCGATTAGCGCAGGAGCCGCGTGGAGTGGTGGCGCAGCCGGTAGCGCGGAAGCCGTGGGGAGCGGTGGTGCAGCGGGTAGCACAGTAGCCGTGGGGAGTGGTGGCGCAGTGGTTTGCGCAGTAGCCGCGGGGGACAGTGGCGCAGCCGGTAGCGCGGAAGCCACGGGGGGGAGAGCGGTGGCGCAGCGGGTAACGTGGTAGCCGCGGGGGGGAGCGGTGGCACAGCGGGTAGCGCATTAGCTGCGGGGGGGAGAACGGTAGCGCAGTGGTTTGCACGGAAGCCGCACGGGGGAGATCGGTGGCGTAGCAATTAGCGCGATAGCCGCGGGGAGCAGTGGCGCAGCGGGTAGCACAGTAGCCGCGGGGAGCGATGGTGCAGCGATTAGCGCAGTAGCCGCGGGGAGTGGTGGCGCAGTGGTTCGCGCGGAAGCCGTGGGGAGCGATGGCGCAGCGGGTAGCACAGTAGCCGCGGGGAGTGGTGACGCAGTGGTTCGCACAGTAGCCGCGGGTTACGGTGGCGCAGCCGGTAACGCGGAAGCCGCGGGGGGAGAGCAGTGGCGCAGCGGGTAGCGCGGTAGCCGCGGGGGGGAGCGGTGGCACAGCAGGTAGCGCATTAGCTGCGGGGGGGAGAGCGGTAGCGCAGTGGTTTGCACGGTAGCTGCGCGGGGGAGATCAGTGGCATAGCAAATAGCGCGATAGCCACGGGGCGCAGTGGCGCAGCGGGTAGCGCAGTAGCCGCAGGGAGCGATGGCGCAGCGATTAGCGCAGTAGCCATGGGGAGCGGTGTCGCAGCGATTCGTGCAGTAGCCGCGGCGGGCAGTGGCGCAGCCGCTATCACGGAAGCCGCGGGGGAGAGAGCGGTGGCATAGCAATTAGCATGATAGCCGCGGGGAGCGGTGGCACAGCGGGTAGCATAGTAGCCGCGGGGAGCGGTGGCGCAGCGATTAGCGCAGTAGCCGCGGGGAGCGGTGGCGCAACGATTAGCGCAGTGGCCGCGGGGAGCGGTGGTGCAGCGATTAGCGCAGTGGCCGTGGGGAGCGGTGGCGCAGCGGGTAGCGCAGTAGCCGTGGGAGGCGGTGGCTCAGCCGGTAGCGTGGAAGCCGTCGGGGGAAGAGGAGTGGCGCAGCAGATAGCACGGTAGCCGCGAGGGAGCGGTAGTGCAGCGATCAGCGCGATAGCCACGGGGGGCGGTGGTGCAGCAATTAGCAAGGTAGCCGTGGGGAGCGGTGGTGCAGCGATTAGCGCAGTAGCCACGGGGGACGGTGGCGCAGCCGGTAGCGCGGTAGTCGCGGGGGGAGAGCGGTGGCGCAGCGGGGTAGCGGGGTAGCCACGGTGGGGAGCAGTGGTGCAGCAACTAGCGCAGTAGCCGCGGGGGGGAGAGCGGTAGCTCAGTGGTTTGCGCGGTAGCCACGCGGGGGAGAGCGGTGGCGTAGCAATTAGTGCGATAGCCGCGGAGAGTGGTAGTGCAGTGGTTCATGCAGTAGCCGTGGGGAGCGATGGCACAGCGGGTAGCGCCGTAGCCGTGGGGAGCAATGGCGCAGTGATTAGCGCAGTAGCCGCGGGGAGCAGTGGCGCAGCGGGTAGCGCAGTAGCCGTGGGGAGCGATGGCGCAGCGATTAGCGCAGTAGCCGCGGGGAGCAGTGGCGCAGCGATTAGCGCAGCAGCCTCGGGGAGCGGTGGCGCAGCGGGTATCGCAGTAGCCCTGGGGAGCGATGGTGCAGTGATTAGCGCAGTAGCCGCGGGGAGCGGTTGCGCAGCGGGTAGCGCAGTAGCCGTGGGGAGTGGTGGCGCAGCGGTTCGCGCAGTAGCCGCCAGAGGCGGTGGCGCAGCCGGTAGCGCGGAAGCCATAGGGTGGAGAGCAGTGGCGCAGCAGGTTGCGCGGTAGCCGCGGGGGAGCGGTGGCACAGCGATCAGCACGATAGCCGCGGGGGGCGGTGGTGCAGCAATTAGCGAGGTAGCCGCGGGGAGCGGTGGTGCAGCGATTAGCGGAGTAGCCACGGGTGAGCGGTTGCGCAGCCGGTAGCGCGGAAGCCGCGGGGGGAGAGCGGTGGCGCAGCGGGTAGCGTGGTAGCCGCAGTGGGGAGCGGTGGCGCAGCGGGTAGTGCAGTAGCCGTGGGTAGCGGTGGCGCAGCGGTTCATCCAGTAGCCGTGGGGAGCGATGGCACAGCGGGTAGCGCCATAGCCACGGGGAGCGGTTGCGCAGCGATTAGTGCAGTAGCCGTGGGGGTCGGTGGCGCAGCCGGTAGTGCGGAAGCCGTGGGGGGGAGAGCGGTGGCACAGCGATTAGCCCGATAGCCGCGGGGGGCGGTGGCGCAGCAATTGGCGAGGTAGCCGCGGGGAGCGGTGGCACAGCGATTAGCTCAGTAGCCACGGGGGAGCGGTCGGTGTCGCAGCTGTTGGCGCGCTCTGTGTGTGTGGGGGGGGGCGGTTGCGCAGCGGTTGATACACTGCCTGTGTGTTTGTGTGTGTGTGGAGAGTGGTGGCGCAGTGGTTTGCGCGTTGTGAATGGGGGGCTCTTGAGGTGGTGGTGTCGCAGAGTTTGGG
>JAZEWT010000021.1:9694967-9720055 GCA_036362905.1 Mordacia mordax
ACTCCCCGTCGAACTTGAAATAGGTTGTTGTCAGGCATACCTTTGCCAGCTCTGCTAACCTCCGGTCAAACTGTTTTTCAATCATCTTGATGGTTTCTTGGACGGGAATTTTTGTAAATAAGGAGACCACATCAAAACTAACGAGCAGGTCTGTTTCGTTGAGTGTGATTCATTTCAGCATGTCGATGAAGTGTCTTGAGTTCTTGATATATGAGGCTGCGCGTTTGCCGTTCTCATGTTGTTGACATGCCGTTCTCTCCACATCTCTGTGCAACGCTTTGTGACCCTCGGGTGAAAAGCGCTCTATAAATGCAATTATTATTATCCACTCACCCACATACTGAAATACTCACCCACTCAACCATCAACACACTCACACACGCACCCACCTACGCACTTACTCAACAACCCACACACTCACCCACCCACTCACCTACTCACCTACTCAACCACCCACACACACACCCATCCACTCACCTACTAAACCACGCATACACACACATACGCATCCACCTACTCACTTACTCAACCACCCACACACTCATCCACACACTCACCCATCCATCCACACACTCACCCACCCATTCACCTACTCAACCACCCACACACTCACCCATCCACTCACCTACTAAACCACGCACACACTCACACACGCCCCCATCTACGCACCTACTCAACCACCCACACACTTACCCACCCACTCATCTACTCAACCACCCACAACAACAACAACCACCATTCACCACTAAGTGGCAGTGACGTCACCACGGCGCCTGTGCCAGGCCATATGTACCCTGAAGCCACGTGAAGTGTCGAAGGCTGCTGACAGGTCACGGGACAGACCCATGTGTTATGGGTTACCTGACTGAAATGACTGGCAGATGCACCATCTATGCTCTGTACTGTGCCAATTTGCTGTGTTCTAGCCGCCCGATGCTCCGCTCATTGTTGTGAGCATCGATCCTGCATCCTCCATTGATGTTGGAGACCGACTGCCTCCGACTGCCTCGTAGCGTCCTTCACGATCCTCCTCCATAGAGGTCGATCTTGACACCGCTGGTACCAGTCTTCAGCAAGTCCACTCAGTTCCAGGTCCTTCTGTGCCACATCAGTCCATCTCTTCTCTAGCACGTGGCGCGTCCGTTTAGCCCCCTCTATCCCGCCAAACAGCAACTGCTTGAGCCTGCGGTGGCTGGGCATGTGGGCTACATGACCCAGCCACCGCAGGCTCGCTTGCCGGATGAGCTCACCAATGACACTTTGTCCAGATCTTTCAAGAATATGTGAGCTCCTCACACAATTCAACCTGACACACATACACAATGACATACACAGACACAGGGAGACATACGGAGACCAGACCAGACTTAACTAAGCTCCCAACGATGGGGGACTCGTGTCTCTGTGCGAGGGGAGCACGGGGGAGGTACCTGGGGAGGAGAGGGAAATTAGGGGAGAGATCAGCAGCGGCGAGAGCATCAGGAGAATCATCATCATTAGCATCATCATCAACATCATCAGCAGCACCACCATCAGCATCATCATCAGCACCATCAGCATCAGGAGAATCAGCATCAGCAGCAGCAGCAGCACCATCATCATCAACACCATCATCATCAGCGCCATCATAACCATCATTAACACCATCATCAGGAAAATCAGCAGCAGCCATGATCAGTCCACTGCTGGATGAAGACCTCCACGCAGCGCTCACGCTGCTGCGATGTGAGACAGCGCGAGTCCCCTTCCCAGGATCCCATTCCCCTGATCGCTCCATCTCCACAGAGGAGGTTCCTCTCAGGTTGCACTCCGTCCCTCGCACGGACCGTAACTGTGATTGGTCCAATCAATATCGCGGCCCCTGTCATCGGAATGTGGAATTTTAACAACCTTATCAATGGTCAACATTTCGAATGTGTTATTACTGTGGTGTTGTAACACGCGAAGTGTGTAAATAAATTGTGTGCATTGAGTAGCGTTGCCGCCTCACACCGAGAGAGACCCGGGTTCGATTCGCGGTTTGGGTGACGCCACTTTGTCTGGAGTTTGCGTCTCTCCCCATATCCGTGAGGTACTTCAATTCACTCCCACAGTCCAAAGACACGCTGATATTAATCGGCCTGCTGACTAAATTTCCCCCAGTGTCCTTCTATGGACTGGCGTCCCACCCAACGGCAGACCGTTGCCTCGCGCCCTGTATCTTGCCGTGACAGGCTCCGGCTCACAGCGACCAGAAGATGAAGCGGGGACTGATACCGAATGACTGTGTTTCAGACATCGATGAGTGTGCGTCAAGTCCCTGCTTCAATGGGGGACGATGCTTGAACGAGGTGAACCGCTGGAGATGTGAATGTCTCCTGGGATTCCTTGGAGATCAGTGCCAGACTGGTGAGTGGGTGAGCAGGTGAGCGAGTGGGCGAGTTGGTGAGCGAGTGGGGGAGTGAATGAGTGGTTGAGATGGCGAGTGAGTGGGTGGATAATTAAGTCGATGGGTGATTGGGCACGTGAGTGAGTTCGTGAGTGGATGGGTCGAAGGGTGAGAAATTGATGGGTGAAAGGGTGACAGGGTGGATGAGTCAGTGGGAGGATGGGTGGTTAACTGGGAGACAAAACGAAGAGGATTGCTCGCCACAGCTCGCCCGAAGGAGCAGCCCTCGTAAGCCTTCTGCACTCGAACCGTGACAAGGGAAAGGAGGGGATCTAGAGAGGGGGCGGAGGGGATCTAGAGAGGGAGCGGAGGGGATCTTGAGAGGAAGCGGAGGGGATCTAGAGAGGGAGCAGAGGTGGCTACATCGGTCCCCATCTGGCCACTAACACACGTGCAGACACTCCGACTATCCATGCTGTATCCGTGCTGTGTCCGTTCTGTATACATGCTGTGTCCGTCCACTATCCGTGCTGTATACGTGCTGTATCCATGTTGGGTCCGTACTGTATCCGTGCTGTATATGTGCTGTATCCATGTTGTGTTCGTGCTGTATCCATGCTCTGTCCGTGCTGTATCCATGCTATGTCCCTGCTGTGTCCTTGCTGTATCCGTGCTGTGTCCGATCTTTTTCCGTGCTCTATCCGTTTGTATCCGTGTTTTATCCGTGCTGTATCCGTGCTGATTCTCTGTAGAGATAGACGAGTGTGCCTCGACCCCGTGCCGGAACGGCGGGCGCTGTGTGGACGGAGTCAGCGAGTACTCGTGTCGCTGCCCTGCAGGGTACACGGGGACCAACTGTGAGCTCGGTAAGATGGGACACGGTCCCAACTCACATCCTCAACCCTGACTTACACCGACTCACATCTATTCACACTGACTCACACCATCAGCACTGACTCACACTGACTCACATCTATACGCACTGACTCACACCCTCAACACTGACTCACGCCCTCAACCCTGACTCCCCCCGAACTCACATCTACTTACACTGACTCACACCTTCAACACCGACTCACACCGACTCACATCTACTCACACTGACTCACACCCTTAGCACTGACTCACACTAACTCACATCTACTTACACTGACTCACACCCTCAACACTGACACACACTCTCAACCCTGACTCACACCGACTCACATCTACTTACACTGACTCACACCTTCAACACCGACTCACACCAACTGACATCTACTTACACTGACTCACACCCTCAACACTGACACACACCCTCATCATTGACTCACATTGTCACATTGTCAACATTGACTCAACACCGACTCCCAGTCTCAACACTGACTCACACCGACTCACACCGAACTCACCACTTCAACACTGACCCAGAGCCCCAACATTAACTCCAACCGCTCATACAACCTGCACGCTCATCTGCAGTGAGCGGTTGGTTTAGTCGGATGGTGTCTTCCTGTAACAAATACCTTGCTACTTCCGCGCGCGCTATTGGCCAGTGAGCAGCTTCCTAAGCATGCTCCCCCATCTGCTAAACCTGCTTGCTATACTATCTTTCTGCTTCAGACAAGATCACTGAATTCCGAAAAGACACGAAGTAAAAACATTCCCAAAAACTGGACTTGCAGTCGTTCGAGTTTAGCTTTTTTCCGTGAAAATCTCAGTCTCAAAACTAGTATCGGTGAAACTCTAGCTAGGGTCGTCCACGATGGCTATACAACGGAACCACGTGTGCCTGACAGACATTCTAAAGTTATGTCTGAGACGGTTTTATTTGCCGTTAAGCCCACACTAGTTTTCCTGTTCACCAGCACGCTCTCGCTCGCTCGCTGACTTGCACACACGCTCGCCCGATAAATCGATTACTCATTAGCATGCATGCTCTCTCACTCGAAGTCACGCTCGCTCGCCATTCGAGCACCGCTCCTCACTGCTCGAGCACAACTCGAGTGATGAATGACTGAAACTCTGACGATGAGGACGATCGTTATTATTGTTATTGTCGTGCTTGTATTGCATTCAGAACGGTGGCGGACGTGGATCGCATCACACAAGCTGCTGAAGATAACATATAGAACGCACAGCTAGTGTGCAGCACGCACAGATAGTGTGCAGCACTCACAGCTAGTGTGTAGCACGCACAGATAGTGTGCAGCACTCACAGATAGTGTGCAGCACTCACAGCTAGTGTGTAGCACGCACAGATAGTGTGCAGCACTCACAGATAGTGTGCAGCACTCACAGCTAGTGTGTAGTACGCACAGATTGCGTGCAGCACGCACAGATACCGTGCAGCTCACATAGATATAGTGCAGCACTCACAGATATTGTGCAGCACTCATAGATAGTTTGCGGCATTCACAGATAGTACGCAGCACTCAGAAATAGTGTGCAGCACTCACAGATAGGGTGCAGCACTCACAGATAGTGAGAAACACTCGCAGTAAGTGTGAAGTACTCACAGATAGTGTGCAGCACTCAGAGATGTCACGCAGCACTCACAAATAGTGTGCAGCACTCACAGATAGTGTGCAGGACGCACAGATGGTGTGAAACACTTACAGATTGTATGCAGCAGTCACAGATAGTGTGCAGCACGCACAGTGTGAAACGCTCACGATTGTGTGCAGCACTCGCAGATAGTATGCAGCACGCACAGATAGTGTGAAACACTCACAGATGGTGTACAGCACTCAGAGATGTCACGCAGCACTCACAGATAGTGTGCAGAAAGCAGAGTGTTATGAATGATATAATTGTTTGGTGTGTTTAGTGAAATAGAATGTTTAATGTCAGAGTTTGTGTTGCGTTTAGATTCTCAACGTTATGTTGTTAAATGAGTTGGGCGCCCACTGAGAATGAAGCCACGTACGTGTCACGATGACTAAACACGCAAGAGTTGATTTGCGAATCGGAGCTGGGTTCTGAATCATCGCAGTGTTCAGTCGCCCGGCTTCCGGTTAATTAAAGAAACTTTCTTTCTTCCGCTAATTATTTTAAAAATATATTTCGATGAATCACGGAGTGCGTCCCAGTTGTATAATTTTGAGACATTTATGTCTCGAGGTGAACGATCTGGAACTCCTAGAGGCGGTAGAGCACAAGACCATGTGGGTTCCTGTTCAACGTTATTGAGAGTGTGCGCTTCGATTAAACGGAATAGGTTCATTAACATCTCCTGTATTGACAACAACACGAAAGATGTTAAGATCTTCCGACACTAAATATAAAGCTTTGACACGGCGTCAAGTTTTAAATAGCCACCGCGTGTTTCTGTTGAAACGTGCAAACATTCTAAACATACGCATCGTCCTTGAAACTGGCCGACACCAGAAACGGTCTCGCCGTCCGCCGTGTGAACGCTTGGCTGTAGCGGCCGCTTCGCGTTGGCGTGGAGGTCGCGAGGCCCGTGCGCGGCGGCACAATGTTAACTCGCTGCGATGGTCGTGTCCCCCACCGCATGCCCTGTTGGGGGAACTTGGCCACGTAACGCCTATAAGCAGAGCCCGAGCCCACAGAAGTACCGACAGTTGGACAGGGTAAGTTTACCCTGTGCCCAGCGTTACTATTGCTCTGATTGACCCAGAGACACAGTCGTCTCCACCTCGATATTTTGTCCAGGATATTTGTGTATATGCGTGAGTGTGTTTGTCTGTCTCGCTTTGTAGGCGCGATTTTTCGAAAGTAGGTTAAAATAACACTAATATACGTTTTTTTGAAATGCTACGAAAAGAAGCATTTGGGTCGGTCCAAAAGGATGTTAATCTCATCTCTCATCTCATTATCTGAAACCGCTTAGTCCTATACAGGGTCACGGTGAGCCGGAGCCTATCCCGGCAGACACAGGGCGCAAGGCAAGGATATACCGACGATGGGACGCCAGACCATCGCCGGGCACTTCGGGGCAATTTAGCCTGCGAGCCAATTAACCTATGCAGCAGCATGCTTTTGGATTGTGGGAGGAAACCGGAGTGCCTGGCGAAAACCCACGCAGACACGGGGAGAGCATGCAAACTCCACACAGAAAGGCACCCGAGCCGAGAGATTCGTACCCGGGACCTTCTTGGAGTGAGGCGACAGCGCTAACCACTGGGCCACCGCGCCGCCCATGATGTTAATAGTTTCTTACAAATCACAATGAAGTCAAATTCGCGTCTTGTCAATGATTGATCCGGGTCGCCTAATTTCACCTTCTCTGCCTGGATCAACAGTCCACACACAGTCCACATATTATTATTTAGTACCTGGAGTGAAAGTAACTTAAATTTCTTATCGGTTCCCACTTGTACTTTATTATTGGTGCACCGGACCGTACGGAATGCTGTACTGATCCGTACCGGCTTGCTTTCACCTCTGTTTATCATTGTCACCGCTGTGTTTTGACGATCCCCATGCTGATTAGTGTCTGAATGAAGAAACCGTGTTATAATCTAAATGTCTTGGGTGGCTCAATAAAGAGAATATGCAGTTGATGTGTTTTGCATGAAACTGCTCCTGCCACGGGAATGTGGAACGTATCTACATATCTGTTTTTAATTGGCTACTTTTCCTGTTGATGGTTGCAGAAGCAGAATCTGAGAAGGACGGAGCAGACCTCCCATCCCGAGAGACTCCAGCTCCTCTTGTGGTGTCCCCAGGCGCTCCAGTCTAGACATGGTCCCACCAGCGAGTCCTTGAGACCGACTCTAGCTCCCTCTTGGAGGGTTTCCCAGGTGCTCCCAGTCTAAAGACACAGTCCCAGTCGCCTTGCTACTGAGGGCGGCTGGGATCCAGACCCAACCCAGGACGGAGCATTGCTGCCTGGATGGGGTGAAGTGTATTGGGCCCCCAGGCCTGACCCGGGTCACAACAGTGGTTGCTCACCACTTATTGTGAATCGCTCACCCTTCAGAGCGGATCGCTCACTACTGACCGCAAGATAGCCGACCGCTCACCGCTCGTGTCACCTCCCGGGTGCAGAGATTAATGAGTGCGACTCGACGCCGTGCTGGAACGGTGGGACCTGCATCGACGATATCGCCTCCTACTTCTGCATCTGCAGCGAGGGATTCTCGGGCAAGACCTGCGAGACCAGTACGTTTACACATCATCATCATCATCACCATCGTCCCCATCGTCACCATCATCACCACAGTTATCATTATAGTCATAGCCATATTTATTATAGTCATCATCGTCATCAACATACTGATCGTTGCAGTCATCATCATTATCCATTACCGTCATCACTATCCTCACAATCACCATGATTATACAAAGCTCCGTCACCATCACCACAACCTCTACGAACGTTGCTGCAACTGTCATAACCAAAGGTGAAAAAGGTCACTAGAAAAAAAGAAAAATAAGGTTCATTCTGATCAGTAAAAAAAAACATCATCATCATCATAATCATCTCATCTCATCTCATTATCTGAAACCGCTTAATCCTATATAGGGTCACGGTGAGCCGGAGCCTATCCCGGAAACACAGGGCGTAAGGCAGGAATACACCCGACGACGGGACGCCAGTCCATCGCCATCATCATAATCATAGACATCGTAATAGTCATCATCATCGTCACCATCACCACGTGTTTCCGCGCGTCTGCGCGTCTCTGCATGCAGATATGAACGTGTCGGGCTCAGTGGCTCCGTGGGTGATGGGGGCGCTTCTCTCGGGTCTCGCCATCATAGGCCTGACCTTCTCCATCATCAAGTCCGGATACTTGGGAGGTGAGCTGAGGCGCTCGCTCGCCCGCTGAGTCACTCGTTCTCCCGCCGAGTCGCTTGCTTTCCCGTCGAGTCGCTCGCTCGCCCGCTCAGTTGCTCTCTCGCCCACTCTGTCGCTTGCTCGCACTTCGCTCGGACATTGCTCACACGCGCACGGTTTAGCGACCATTATTAAGGTTTTCTCGGGTCGGCCGTTTTTTTCCCATAAATTGGTTCCCCCGCCTATCTTTACACTATACACTACGTACACTACACTGTACACTATACACTACACTGTACACTATGCACACTACACTATATACTGACTATACTCTACAAACTACAATATACGCTACACTATACACTACACTATACGCTACACACAATACACTATACACTTTACTATACACCACACTATACTCTACACACGACACTATATATTACACTATACACAACGTACACTGCATTATACGCCCTGTACACTACACTATACACTACAACAACAACCGCCATTGACCACGAAGTGGCAGTGACATACGCACCTTGAAGCCACGTGAAGTGTCAAAGGCTCGCTGACAGAACATCACAGGACAGACCCAGGTGTTATGGGTTGCCTGACTGAGATGACTGACAGATGCACCACCTATGCTCCTTATTGTACCAACTTGCTGTGTTTTAGCCACCCGACGCTCCACTCTTCGTTGTAAGCGTCGCTCCTCCGCCCTCCGTTGTTGTTGGAGGGCGACTGCCTCCAACTGCCCCGTAGCGTCCTTTACGATCCTTTTCCACAGAGGTCGATCTTGACATTGCTGGTACCACTCTTCAGCAAGTCCACTCAACTCCAGGTCCTCCTGTGCCACATCAGTCCATCTAATCTGCAGCCCGTGCCGTACCCGTTTACCCCCCTCTATCTGGCCAAACAGTAACTACTTGGACATGCGTGGCTGGGCATGTGGGCTAGATGACCCAGACACCTCAGCCTCGCCTGCTGGAGGCTATACACTACACACACTATGCTATACACTACACTATACACTATGTACACTACGCACCACATATGGTACAATACAAACTGCACTATACACACACTATACTGGGCACAAAGCCCCTGCTCCACCTTATTTTCACGGCTGAGACCTCTATTCCTCATCTCCTTCACCTCCATCTCCATAGTTGGTAACCTTATCGTCATGGAGGGATTTGTGTTCCAGTGATCCCCAGAGCTGTGTCATCTGCATCCAAATGCTAGGGTTTCCCTTGGTGAACAGGTCTGAAGTCCAGCACTCCTGCTAGAGTCTCCCTCAATGAGCCCTTCAACCTTTCACAAATGTCTTCCCTCCCTCTTCTCACCCCCTGCTCCCATTTTCCACCACGGTTAGGCTTCCATTCTTGCATAATTTTATTCTGGACATTGTTATGTTCCCTTATGATTTCATTAATATTGTTTCCGTTGGTTCCAATGTTTGTTGTATCACAGGAATCCCACATCCAGAGCTTGCAAATGGCGATAGGGGTCAGTGTTAGAGACAGGAACCAGTGTTAGAGATAGGAGTCAGTGTTTTAGATGGGAACTAGTGTTAGAGATATGAGCCAGTGTTCGAGAAAGAAACCAGCGTCAGAGACAGGAACCAGTGTAGTGTCGCAGGAAACCAACATCAAGAGCTTGCAAATTCACTAGGCATTATCTGCTGTAAAAGTACACGTTTATCATCTCGGTCTGTACCTCCTCAGCGAGACAGTGGACCACGGCCAAGGTGTACCCCGTGGGAACCTCTCCGGGAAGCACCGTGTACCCAGGCGCGTCGCCGGCCGCTGGCACTGCAGTGCACGCCAAGTCGTGGCGCTACGGCGGGGCCCGGCTGCCCAGGTTTCTGCGCTCCAAGGAGCCAACGGAGCAGTGTGAGAGCAGTGTCGCGCGTGTCACCGACGCCAACCCGCTGCGTCCACCCGGCATATACCAGACCCTGCAGAGAGAGAAGGCTTTCATCAAGTAGTGGTGGTAACGGTGATGGTTATGGAGGTGGTGTTAGTGGTGGGAACAGTGGTGTTGGCGGTGGTGGTAACGGTGGTGGTGACAGTGGTGTAGGGGGTGGTGGTGGTGGAGGTGGTGGTGACACTAGTAGTGGTGGTGACACTCAGGATGAGTCCCAGGCTACCGTGGGCTTGCCTCCCTATAAATGGGAGGCGAGGGATGTTGGTGGTGGCTCACGCCACTGCTGAACATAAACATCAGTGGGGGAATCCAGGCAAGTCCGATGAGTCAGATGCCTTCTGTTACCTCCTATCCCAGGGGCTGGCTGTCGTGGCCCCTCGGGATAGGGTCATCCTTTTAGGTAACTTTAATGGCCAAGTGGGTCATGATGCAGATGCATGGGGTGAAGTGATTAGAAGGTATGGGCCAGATCAGGTCAACAACAGTAGTGGGCGGCAAGACTTCTGTGCAGGCCATTGGCTCGTTGCCACCAACTTACTGTTCCGTCATCAGCGCATTCACACAACATCATGTATGTATGGTGGTTCCAAGCCAGAACATCTGCTGGACAATATAGTGGAGGAACAGTAGATACCAGCTGATGTTCTTGACACTAGGACTTTCCGTGGAGACATCTGACCATCGGCTTGTCATTAATAAGATGTGTCTGCCATTCTTCCATGGTGGTGGCATTGACTTTGGACAACATTCAAACCCGAAGTGGCCTGTTCTCGTCTCGCTAATGAAAGCTGAGAGTGAAAAATCCTTACAGTTGTACTAGGGCTGTTATCCCCCTCCTTCCTCCTGATGCTGAGGGCTAATCCATTTTGTCTCATGGAGTTGGAATGGCTGCACTACGTATAGGGTCGAACCATCCCCAGATACAGATACTCTGGCTGACGGAGGAGGTGTTCTAGCTTGGCTATAGAAAGCAGCAGGACCATTCCCACTGTCCACAACATCCCACGCCCGAGAATTAGGGGGCTCACCACAGCCTTCGCGCGTAGCTTCAAAGAGTTGTGTGTTGCAAGGATGAGTGGTCGTCGTGAGTTAATGAGGAGATGGAGTTTGCCTCAGTAGCTCGTGATCACAAATCACTTTTCAACGCAATCAGAAGATTGACTTGCAATGCCACACCCATTACTTTCCTTAAAGGAGGAAACGGTGAACTAAAATCTGACCCGCAGGACCAAGTTCGTAGGTTTAGTGAGCATTTGGGGGAGGGGAACATGTTCAACCCAGATGACACCATGGGTCAACATGGAAATCACCATGTTGGTTCTGTGGTACCTCACATATTGCAAGAAGTAGCCATCCCCTTGAAGTGCCTGGCAGAGGTACCATCTATAGAGGAAGTATATAAGGCAATCGAGAGCGTGAGAACAGGAAAAACACCGGGCAGAGATGATCTCCCAAGGGAAATGCTGAAGGAAGGTGGTGACCATCTGCAGACTACCCTCTATGACCATCTGGAGCATAGGAGGGTTCTGCAGGATTGGACGGATGCCGCAGTGCTCCCCTTCTTTTAAAAACTGGACCGCACTGCTTCTAACAACTACAGGGGCATCTCCCTCCTCAGTATATCAGGAAAGGTTCTGCCAAGGATTATTTAATATCACCTTTCCAGGAACGCTGTGGAGAGGTTGGTGGAATCCGAATGTGATTTCAGGCCCGGGCGATCCAGCATAGACACCATATCCTCTCTTTGGCTGCTACAGCAGAGGTGCATGGAATGCCAACAGGACTGCGCGTCTCTGCTTCATTGACCCTGTTAGGACTACAGTGCCATCAGTCGGCCAGGGCTATGGGTTGTTCTTTGTGCTTTCACAGTCCTTGACTGTGTTCACAATAATTAAGGACCTGCATGCAGGGGGGCAAGCACGAATAAAGCACAGCAATTTCCTGTACCCCATTGGTACAACAGGGATGCCCATTGGATCCCACATTATATAAATATTTTTGACCACCTAGTTTGAGAGGCTTTACATGGACATACTGCTGGAATTTCCATCTGATACAGATACAATCGAATGCTGATCGACGCCAAACAAGTTTTGTATGCCGAAAATCTGATAGTTGCCGGTCACTGTGGGTAGGAGTTGGGGCCTCTGCTGTTGAACCTGTTGCAAAACCAAACTCCTGCCTGGGTATTTTATACCACCAAACACTCGACCCCCTCAGCTCTCCATGAGTGCTGGGGCAGTTGTTGAGAGAATGAATACGTTTGTGTCCCAAGCTAGTGTTGTTATGGCCAGCTTGGTTTATCAGTGAAGGTCTCACTCCCAATCAATTGGGCGCATTACCTTCTCATTAGCTACGCATTGCTGTGTGTAAGCTGTCTGGCCTGTCGCTCCACACGAAGTTTCGGGTCTTCTCAGCTGCAATCATGCCTCCTCTTGTTTATGCTTGCGAAACGTGGGCCCCCTGGCAGAACATCTGTACCGATTTGGAACTTTCCCTATGGCGATCCTACGATCCGTCGTGGGTTTAACCAGTTTGGATTTTGTGACGAGCTCACAAATGCTCAAAAGATCTGAACAAAGTGTCATTGGTGAGCTCCTCTGGCAGGCGAGGCTGCAGTGGCTGGGTCATGTAGCTCGCATGCGCACTCCAACAATAATGGAGGGCAGAGGAGCGGTGGCCTGCCGTGTTGCTAAAACACAGTCCATTGGCACAGTAATAATAGTAGCAGAACTTCTAGAGAGCTTTTCACCCTAGGGTCACAAAGCGCTACACAGCTGTGGCGAGAATGGCATGTCAAAAACAACATCTGAACGGCGCATCAACAACATTTTTTTTTTACACATTGGAGGTATGGAGAGAACGGCATGTCAACAACAACAATAGGCAGCAAAACTAGTGCCTCTGCCATTCATCATTCAGGCAACACATAACACCTGGGTCTGTCGCTCGACCTTCTGTCAATGAGCCTTCGACACTTTGCGTGGCCTCAAAGCATATCTGGCCTGGCACAGTCACCGTGGGGACATCACCGCCACTTTGTGTCAAACGGCGGTTGTTGTTCTTGGTGGTGGTGGTGGTGACGGCCGTCGTTGTAGTGGTGGTTACGGTCAGAAGTAGAAGAATGCAGGTTTGTGGCATTGTTCGTAGAGGAATGGCCTGTCAGGTCTCAAGACTCTTTTTCAAAACTGTCCTTCATGACGATGTTGTTTCGTAGATTACTCGTCGCAAATACAGGAACCCTCACTACCGCATAATAATGCCTCGTTTCGCATATACGTAGCCGATTAGTTAGCAAAGATGCTTTATTATATAAGGTAGTTTCACATGCTTTGTTTAAATGCACAAAAAGACTCGCGCTATTTATGTTCTATGAGGGGGGGGGGGGGTGTCCTGTACTGACTTTTTCTCGTTTTATCATTTCATCACTTTAAGAAGATCGAAGTTATGGGTACTTTTTTGCCAGTATAATCGCCAGATACGCCTGCATAATCGCCAGATACGGTAAAACCTATTGTAATCTTATAAGATCGAAGTTGTTTGTCATCTCGCTGTGTTGTCTGTGCAGCGCATAGCACCCTCGGGCAACACAGCTCTTTACCGTCGTAATGTGTTTTTATGAGTGTATAGGTTTCGTTTAATTCTAGTTTTTCATTGTACCTACCTTTTCCCCTTTCCTTTTTTTTAGTTTCTATTGCAACTCTATGTGTAACATATTGAGACCTGGAGAAAGGTGCTCAAACGTGTAATCTATTATTGTTATTGTACTTACATAGCTTTTATGGCTCTATGCATGAGAACTGCTTTCCGAAGCTATTCTATCCGGATAGTCGTGTCGAGCGCTGCTTCTATTTCCTTTGCCACGGTTTGCCTCAGACGTTCGAGGCATCCTCAGACGTTCTGGGTATTGTATAATTGTTATTGAGTATTAGTATTGTTACAATTCATAATTGACAGCTGTTTAAGATGCCGGGTCGTGTGACGCTGTACTTCTGACTTCCCGGATCTTCTTGAAGACGCTCGACGTCATTTCAACAGAAACGTCACACGTGGATATAAGAAATGTCCTCCATCTGAGCCCCGCGTAGAGGTGACGCGGCGATATGCGTCGATCACACGTGTCACGATTTCATTGGCTCGGTCTGGTTGAGCAGGAGGGGCTCGCGATACTAATTTGGTTAGACAATAGCCTGCCCTCGCCTCAAAATCGGCTCTGAATGAGTTATTTTGGGGAAGTAATAATCATGACAGAGATCATGATGATGATGCTTTTCATATAGGAAATCCTGACTGAGTCTCAAGGCTCTCGATTGGGAGGATCCTGCTGTCGGTTGTTTTGTCACCCAGTACTTTTTTGCCAGTACGGGGCGGGAGGGTGGCGCAGTGGTAACATCCACGCCTCACAGAAAGATCTGACCGAGATCGTTCAATTCCTACCTCGGGCACCTTTTTGTGGAGTTTGTGTGCTGTGTCCCTTTTCTGCGTGGTTTTTATAAGGTTCTCCGGTTTCCTGCCTCAGCTAAAGGAGACTCATTAAGTAATTGACCGATGACCTCATAATATACAGGATACTGTGTCTGACAGGTTGGCACCGGTTGACCTGCTGGCTGACTCCCTCCCTTTTTCGCGGTCTCCCTGCTACGCCTCCGTATCCATGTCTCGTCTATGACCAGGCGTGGAATTTCCGTGGCGCGTTAAACATTGTTTTGTTATTCTCAACCGAGGGGTCGCGACCCATCTGTGGGCTGCGAATGCCACCTAGTGGTTCATGGAGACCAGCCCCAGGTGGAAACTCGAACTAAAAATGGTTGAAAACCTCAGCTTTAAAGGACGATGCAATGCGACAATATATATAAATATGCCAAAATAGAGTAATAATATATTTTTGTAGAAAAAATGCGAATGATCATAAGCCAATTGTAGAGAAATGGCTTCGAAAAATTTAATATTTTTTTTAGGTTTCATGACGTCAGTAATATGTTGCGATATTTTCAGTTATCGTAAAATAATTATTACTTTTCAGCGTGGTCGTGAAGAATTTAAATTACAAAGTAATGGCTCTTTTGCTGCTCTGTGTCGGACGTTATGTTTCAGGAGGCTTTGGACAAATGAGATGTAGTTAAACATACTTCACAAAAACACAGACTTTGTTTAATATGGCGAGAGAAATTTGAGAAAGAGGCATTTTCATATCGTGTTCACAGAAACTTTTATTATTGTTTTTAAAACATCAATTGACGATGCCCCACAAGATTGATAGATTCGGGTGCCAGTGCAGGGTGGTCCCGATGTAGGAGGAGTCTGGATTCGTCACGGCCACGTCCTGTAGATTTGTGGCCTAGCAATTTAAGTGAACGTCAACCCGGTCACCAATGACTCCGTGACCCTCGAACGGATAATCCGGGTGTTTGTTGATTTTCCCAGAGCAGCTGTCTCCAACCCCGTTTAAACACAAGATTACTTTCACAATTTAAACACAACACTAAAGGTACATCATAAAAATCACTTCACTAAAACCCCCAAAAATGTATGATATACTTAATACTCACCTATTCTTAGTGTGACACCTGTACTTGCTGCACTTTATTTGTGTTTGCTGCACATCGTCTGATAGTGCAGCACCTTATCTATGA
Source organism: Mordacia mordax (assembly GCA_036362905.1). Taxonomy (NCBI): domain Eukaryota; kingdom Metazoa; phylum Chordata; class Hyperoartia; order Petromyzontiformes; family Petromyzontidae; genus Mordacia; species Mordacia mordax. The sequence goes on from JAZEWT010000021.1 coordinate 9,710,629, forward strand.
TTGCTGCACACTATCCGCGAGTGCTAGACTCTATCTGTGGGTGCTGCAATCTATATATGAATGCTGCATCATATCTATAAATGCTGCACACTATCCGTTAGTACTGTACTCTATCTGTGAATGGTGCACTCTATATGTGAGTGCTGCATCTATCTGTGAGCACTGGCCACTATCCGTGAGTACTGCACCCTATCTGTGAATGGTGCACCCTATCTGTGAATGCTGCACTATATCTGTGAATGCTGCACACTAGAGCATACAGTGGGACTCATAACGACCGATTGAGGTTAATTTCGCACCGTTGTAGAGGCACGACCATGCTCGCAACAGGGAAGTTCATTGTGATTACGCCTCTGTGTGCCAATCACAGCCAGCCCAAAGCACCTGGGACTGTCCCTCAGTGCGGACATATGTAAAACACTTGCTACATTATATACAGATAGATAATATTATCACCATTACATTGTAAGTATAATGTAGCCTGTTGCTTTTTTCAGTCGCCTTACAAAGAGGTTTGCTTTAAATCAACAGGGAAATTCAAATTCTGCAGCCCCACCCCTTGATAGTTAGTCCCCGCCTTTTACACCTGAAGCCCCGCCTCGTCCTGATTGAGCCCCAATGTCACGAATTTGCATCTTTCCTTTTTAGACCACGCCCATTATTATTTTATGCCCCACCTCTTTCCGTGTAGGCCCCGCCCCATCTGCCAGTCGTGTCGGTTTGGGTAGCGATGGGTTCTCTGAGTTTAGCGATTTAAGTCGTGAGACAATAAATGTGTGCCCTCTTTTATAAATAAACGTCTTTAAAAGCGATATGCGCCTTGCGTGGATCCGCCCGCGCGACCAGAGGCTCTCAAACTCAAGGGCGGCTCTCGACGTGTCGTTGACGGCGGACTCGAGGAGCCCACTGGGACCCCAGAGAGCGCTTCAGCGACCGGCAAAACACTTGTGGCCTCCTCAAGAGCCGCCACACTCAGCGAGATGTTTGTCGCGAGAGCGGCGACGCAACCATCGCGCACCTGGCACCGAGCCAGCCTATCGAAGGAACCTCCCCAAGTTCTTCCAGAATGAATGAGCGATATTTCCTTTACGCGCGCATTCGCCTCGCCAGATTCCAACAAGTAAATGAAAGTCGGTTTCTGATGCACCGGGCGGTGCGTTAGGAGCGCTGCGGCCGCACGGCAAGCTCCACCAAGGTTCGATTCCCGGCCTGTCTGTGAGCCAGTCCATTTGTGTTCAAAGCTGAAAGGAACCGTAGAGATCTGTAGCGCTCTCGAACAGTTGTTCAGCGGGGAGGGGTGAGCAAGTTCAACATCCCAGGGCACCAGAGAAAGCTTGTTCAGAGCAATGAACCTAGGCAGCAGCAGCGTGTCTCTGGACTGTTGGGAGGACGTTTACGAGTTCTCTCTTCCCGTTTCCACGTGGGTTTTTGCCCGGTACTCCAGTTCCTTCCCACCCTACCGTCCAAAGTTATGCTGCTTGGGATCATTGGCCTGCTGAATAATTTGTCAGCGGTGCTCTGCGATGGACTGACGTCTAATACTAGGTGTGGCCCTGCCTTGCGCCTTGTGTCTGCCGGGATAGGGTTCGCCCCCTTGTGACCCTCCACAAGACTAATCAGATACTGATAATGAATACACGAACGGAAAATAAGGGAAACGTTTAAACCAGTTTTTTTCTGGATTCGAGGCTGAAACACTTAACATATTTATATATTTAGTTAAGGGTTTTTTTCTCTGAACTCCTGCTAAATAAAGAAAATCTAACTTTTAACAGCAACAATGTGCGACAAATTTACACATCACATTCATCACAACTCTTGATTAAGTTATGGTGTTCGTTTTTACACATCATAGAAGGTAACTGTGCTTCGACATATACAGAATAGAATTTCACCATTTGTGAGTAGCCAAGGGAAATGCAGTATGTTTTTAAATTTTATTTTACAAGCTTTATGTACAACCATTGTACATATGATGCAGCATTCCATATCATATGTGTATACGATACGTTGACTTCATCACACGCCAGAAACACAATATCCATAAGCCCGCCACTGTCATACAAATCAACCTGTACACAGAAACCGTACATCGTTCCGCAAAGTTAAAACAGTTACGTAATTATGACTCGTTTACCGTATATATGTCCATTATGACAGCAGAAAGTACCCGGTGAGCTTGCAAGCTCTGGATGTGGGATTCCTGCAACACAACAAACGTTCCAACGTCACCATTATTAGACGCTCCGCTGAATTAGAGGCACCCCAAAATATGTGGTGGATTTAAAAGATAAAAAATATTTTACAATCTGAAGAATAAAGGATTACCATTTTGTAAGCCACCTTCTTCCAGAAGATTATTATGAACACGCTGCTTCAATATGAGCAGAAATGTCTGTAGACAGGTATGAACAACAAAGTCAAACACCATCTTCTGGAGGATAATATATTTATGTCTTCTTCGTAGTTTATAACACACGTTTGCCACCGATAGAAACAGTTGTGGCTGCGTCTTATAAACGGCGAGGAGTTCGTGCGAGACCAGAGCTCTGTCGCGTTTTTTTGTGCAGAGGTAGGGGACCTGGGCGTAGCTGCACCTGCGCGAAGCGTGACGTCGGATGACGTCGTGGGACCTGGCTCCATTGTTCTCTGCGGCACAACGTCACTTCCCTACCGTGATGACGACAACAACAGTGACGAGACGATGGGTGGAACTGACACCCGCCATAGAACGTGGAATGCCCGTTACCTGGGGTTAGGAGCTGCTGCCGCTTGGTTGTTGGAGGACAACGTCATCTATCCGACATACCGGGGACCAAGGTAAAGTCCCTGCTGAAGGTCCGACTCATGAACATCAACACAGAACGACGTGCAGCGAGTAGCGCTGCCACCTCACAGCAAGAAGCCCGGATTCGATTCCCGACTGGGATGCCACCTTTCCTTACAGATTTTAAGTGTTATGACAAAACCGTGTAGGTTTTTGCCGGGTATTCCGGTTTCTTCCCACTGTCCAAACACATCCTACTGCTGCCAAGCTTCATTGTCCTGAAGACAAAATTGCCTCTCGTATCCGGCGGTGAATATGCATTCGACTAGCAGCATTGCCCTGCCTTGCGGCCCGGGATGAGCTCATGCTCACAGCGACCCTGTACAAGATAAAGCGGTCACGTGCACTGAACGAGTGACTGCTACACAACGTTCAATGACCGCACTCAGAATGATAATTAACCACTCACACAGCCCTGCACTACATTCATTCGCTCTCGAAGCGAGAAAGAACGATTTACAGGCACATGATACTGTACATAGGTGGGGAGACAGGAAAGATAGACACTTGGTAAGTCGACGCCAACCCGCCCGACACTTGTTCCTATATATTATGATTTTACGGGCCAATTAATTAATAAATGTTTTTTAGTTGTGGGATGAAGCCGCAAAACCCGGAGGAAACACACGCAGAACAAGAGAAGAACACACAAACGCCACACAGAAAGGTGCCCTCGGCGGGATTCTAACCGCCTTGGTCAGAACTTTCTTTCTGTGAGGTGTAAATGTGACGCTGCATCGACTCCCTACCGGCCAAAGGTACCATATGCTATATATTTGAAACAAAAACATTCTATTACAGCGAGCTTTACTTCTGTATATAGAAATTCAGTCCCTTATTACTACTATTTTACATGTTGTTATGGCTGCTAATTTTCCTTTCTATGTTATTTCTGTTGACGTGCCGTTCTCTCCGCAGCTCTGTGCAACGCTTTGTGAGCCTCGGGTGAAGAGCGCTCTATAAATTAAATTATTATTATTATTACTTTCCTTGAGAGCGTATTTTTGTATAAGGAGTTTCCATATTTTGGGGATGCCTGTACTACCACTGCGTGTACTAGTGGCGCACATTAACACAGAGCTCACGCCTTACGTCCAACCTCTGAGTGGAAATCCTCTGTGCACCGTGGTCAGTTCCGGCTGATGCGTTCAGTTCCCGCTCATGATGTTGACCCCACCACATGCTACGGCCCAGAAGCGGCTCTAGAACCTCCCGCAAGGAAGGGGTCGCTCCCAAAACGTCGGGCCTTTAAAAACTTTCACCGTATTCTCTTGATAAATGTAAAAAATGTACAAATGTCAGTTTTCGGGGTTCTCAAGGGAGTCTGCTTGTCGCCCATGCCGAACATTTATACGCAGAGATTTCGTCAGGAAAACTAATTCGGCCACCACTGATTTGGCACAGACTATGTCACCGCTTGGCCCAGTGGTTAGCGCTGTCGCCTCACAGCAAGAAGGTCCCGGGTTCGAATCTCTCGGCTCGGGTGCCTTTCTGTGTGGAGTTTGCATGCTCTTCCCGTGTCCGCGTGGGTTTTCGCCGGGGACTCCGGTTTCCTCCCACAGTCCAAAAGCATGCTGCTGCATAGGTTAATTGGCTCGCAGGCTAAATTTCCCCGCAGTGCCCTGCGATGGACTGGCGTCCCATCGTGGGTGTATCCCTGCCTTGCGCCCTGTGTCTGCCGGGATAGGCTCCGGCTCACTGTGACCCTGTATAGGACTAAGTGGTTTCAGACAATGAGATGAGAGATGAGATGTCACTGCTAGGTCACTGCTAACGACTAGGTCACAGCTAGATCACCGCTAACGACTAGGTCACAGCTAGATCACCGCTAACGACTAGGTCACAGCTAGATCACCGCTAACGACTAGGTCACAGCTAGATCACCGCTAACGACTAGATCAAAGCTAGAACACCGCTAACGACTGGGTCTCAGCTAGGTCACCGCTCACGAGAAAACGAGTGATAATATCGACACGACGAGTGCCAATGACGTTTCTCCGGTTTGGCACGCGATGGCCGGTAACGATTACTAACATACGAACCTACCTCGCTTTCATTCATTCTCAGTCCTCGCTTAATCCTGTACAGACTCACCGGGGGCTGGCACCTATCCCCCAACACAGGGCGCAAGGCAGGGCTATACCCAGGTACGCTAATCCATCGCAGGGTATCCGGAGCGGTTTAGTGACGACTATGACAATGAAGGTAAATGTGCCATAAATTTGTATCGATGTGAGTTTTCACTGCTTGACGTACGAAAATTGCTCTCCTTAAGAGGCGCTCCTTAAGGATAGACACCGACTGAGGGCTATTAAGAAGTGCAATTCTCAACGATACCTTTGTGCGTTAAATATAAAATTACCGGTCAGGCTACAATTGGTGGGAGCCGCACGAGACGCGTCTCCATAAGTCGACGATCTGCTCCGGAAAAAAAGCACAAACACGGATCGATCAGAACCACAGGGTGATCGGAATCACAGAGCGATCGGGATTCTGGAGTTAACGGGATCACAGAGCGATCGCGATTCTGCAGCGATCGGGATTCCCGAGCGGTAGGAATTACGGAGTGAAAGGAAACATAAAGCGATCGGAACACAAACGCCGAGTGATCAGAATCATGGAGCGATTGGAATCCAAGAGCGATCGAAATCGAGGAGCGATTGGGACCGGATTCATGGAGCGATCTAAATCACGGAGGAATCGGGATTCCTGAGCGATCGGAATCAGGGAGAGAAATGAAACATCAAGCAATCGGAATCACAAAGATGTTGGAATCGCAGAGCCCGTGCTCTACAGCCACGCGTGACACTACGATGTGCTCTACGTACAATTCATGTGACAGCTGGAACCATAGCGTTCCTTACAAACCCATATATATGTAGACCAAGTAATATAGTTATTAAACCATTGCACTCACATTCATATAAGTAGTTAATACGGCGGTTCACAATCATGTTCTACCCTGTGCTTTGACTAGTATACAGACGAAACCTTCATTGTACAGAACGTTAATGTTATCATTATTTTTTTTCTTAAAGTTAGTATTTACATTGAAAGCATCTCATTTTTGTTGAGATGATTTCAATGAAAACAACACTTTGACGAGGAAGCCCCATCTCTCGCGTGTTGTGAAGCCAAAGAACGCCTCAAGGGGTAACCTCTGTGACAAGATACAGATGGTGACGAGAAAGAAAAGGTTGCTTGCCATGTGGGAACATTTGGGCTGACACTAGTGAGAAAGGGTCTGATACTGGTGAGATTGAGTCTGATACTGGCGATACTGGGTCTGATTCTGGCGAGTCTGGGTCTGATGATGGCGAGACTGGCTCTGATACTGGTGAGACTGGGTCTGGTACAGGTGAGACTGGGTCTGACACTGGTGAGAGTGGGTCTGACACTGGTGAGACAGGGTTTGACACTGGTGAGACTGGGACTGACACTGGTGAGGCTGGGACTAATAAGGGTAAGATTGGGTCCCATACTGGTGATACTGGGTCTGATACTGGAGAGACTGGGTCTGATACTGGTGAGACTGGGTCTGACACAAGTGAGACTGGGTGTGATGCTGGTGAGACTGCATCTGATACTGGTGAGACTGGGTTTCACACTGGTGAGACTGGGTCTGATACTGGTGAGACTGGGTTGGATACTGGTGAGACCGAGTCTGACACTGGTGAGAATGGGGCTGATACTGATGAGACTGGGACTGCTAATATTGAGACTGGGTCTGACACTGGTGAGCTTGGGTCTAATAAGGGTGAGACTGGGTCCCATACTGGTGATACTGGATCTGATACTGGTGAGACTGGGTCTGATGCTGGTGAGACTGGGTCTGACACAAGTGAGATTGGGTCTGATAATGGTGAGACTGGGGCTGATACTGATGAGACTGGATCTGCTAATATTGAGACTGGGTCTGACACTGGTGAGAATGGGTCTGACACTGGTGAGACTGGATTTGACACTGGTGAGACTAGTTCTGACATTGGTGAAACTGCGTCTGACACTGGTGAGACTGGGACTGACACTGTGAGACCAGATTCTGGTGAGACTGGGTCTGATACTGGTGAGACTGGGTCTGACACTGGTGCAACTGGGTCTTACAATGGTGAGACTGGGTTGTGAAACTGGTGAGACTGGGTCTAACACTAGTGAGCCTGCGTGTGATAATGGTGAGACTAGGTCTGACACTGGTGAGATTAGGTCTGACACTGGCGAGATTGGGTCTGACACTGGTGATACTGGGTCTGATACTGGTGAGACTGGGTCTGATACTGGTGAGACTGGATCTCACACTGGTGAGACTGGGTCTGACACTGGTGAGACTGGGTTTGACACTGGTGAGACTAGTTCTGATAATGGTGAGACTGCCTGAGATATTGGTGAGTCTGGGTCTGATACTGGTGAGACTGGGTCTGACACTGGTGAGACTGGGTCTGACACTGGTGCAACTGGGTCTTACAATGGTGAGACTGGGTTGTGAAACTGTTGAGACTAGGTCTGACACTGGTGAGATTAGGTCTGACACTGGCGAGATTGGGTCTGACACTGGTGATACTGGGTCTGATACTGGTGAGACTGGGTCTGATACTGGTGAGACTGGATCTCACACTGGTGAGACTGGGTCTGACACTGGTGAGACTGGGTTTGACACTGGTGAGACTAGTTCTGACATTGGTGAGACTGGGGCTGACACTCGTGAAACTGCGTCTGACACTGGTGAGACTGGGTCTGACACTGGTGAGACTGGGTCTGATGATGGCGAGACTGGCTCTGATACTGGTGAGACTGGGTCTGGTACTGCTGAGACTGGGTCTGACACTGGTGAGTGTGGGTCTGACACTGGTGAGACTGGGACTGACACTGGTGAGACTGGGTCTAATAAGGGTGAGACTGGGTCCCATTCTGGTGATACTGGGTCTGATACTGGAGTGACTGGGTCTGATACTGGTGAGACTGGGTCTGACACAAGTGAGACTAGGTCTGACACTGGTGAGATTAGGTCTGACACTGACGAGATTGGGTCTGACACTTGTGAGATTGGGTCTGACACTTGTGAGACTGGGTCTGATAATGGTGAGACTGCCTGAGATATTGGTGAGTCTGGGTCTGATACTGGTGAGACTGGGTTTGACACTGGTGAGACTAGGTCTGACACTGGTGAGATTAGGTCTGACACTGGCGAGATTGGGTCTGACACTTGTGAGACTGGGTCTGATAATGGTGAGACTGCCTGAGATATTGGTGAGTATGGGTCTGATACTGGTGAGACTGGGTCTGACACTGGTGAGACTGGGTCTGACACTGGTGCAACTGGGTCTTACAATGGTGAGACTGGGTTGTGAAACTGGTGAGACTGGGTCTAACACTAGTGAGCCTGCGTGTGATAATGGTGAGACTAGGTCTGACACTGGCGAGATTGGGTCTGACACTGGTGATACTGGGTCTGATACTGGTGAGACTGGGTCTGATACTGGTGAGACTGGATCTCACACTGGTGAGACTGGGTCTGACACTGGTGAGACTGGGTTTGACACTGGTGAGACTAGTTCTGACATTGGTGAGACTGGGGCTGACACTCGTGAAACTGCGCCTGACACTGGTGAGACTGGGTCTGACACTGGTGAGACTGGGTCTGATACTGGTGAGATTGAGTCTGATACTGGCGATACTGGGTCTGATACTGGCGAGTCTGGGTCTGATGATGGCGAGACTGGGTCTGATACTGGTGAGACTGGGTCTGGTACTGCTGAGACTAGGTCTGACACTGGTGAATGTGGGGCTGACACTGGTGAGACTGGGACTGACACTGGTGAGACCTGGTCTAATAAGGGTGAGACTGGGTCCCATACTGGTGATACTGGGTCTGATACTGGAGTGACTGGGTCTGATACTGGTGAGACTGGGTCTGACACAAGTGAGACTAGGTCTGACACTGGTGAGATTAGGTCTGACACTGGCGAGATTGGGTCTGAAACTTGTGAGACTGGGTCTGATAATGGTGAGACTGCCTGAGATATTGGTGAGTCTGGGTCTGATACTGGTAAGAGTGGGTCTGATACTGGTGAGTCTGGGTCTGACAATGGTGAGACTGGGTCTGACACTGGTGAGATTGTGTCTAATAAGGGTGAGACTGGGTCCCATACTGGTGAGACTGGGTCTGATACTGGTAAGACTGGGTCTGATACTGATGCGACTGGGTCTGACATTGGTGAGACTGGGTCTGACAATGGTGAGACTGGGTCTGACACTGATGAGATTGGGGCTGATACTGATGAGACTTGGTCTGCTAATTTTGAGACTGGGTCTGACACTGTTGAGATAGGGTCTAATAAGTTTGAGAGTGGGTCCCATACTGGTGATACTGGGTCTGATACTGGTGAGACTGGGTCTGATACTGGTGAGACTGGATCTCACACTGGTGAGATTGGGTCTGACAATGGTGAGACTGGGTTTGACACTAATGAGACTGGGGCTGATACTGATGAGACTGGGTCTGACTGGTGAGACTGGGTCTGACAATGATGAGACTGAGTCTGACACTGATGAGACTGGGACTGACACTGGTGAGGCTGGGACTGACACTGGTGAGACTGGGTC
>JAZEWT010000021.1:9739554-9762668 GCA_036362905.1 Mordacia mordax
CTTGCGCCCTGTGTCTGCCGGGATAGGCTCCGGCTTCACCGTGACCCTGTATAGGACTAAGCGGTTTCAGACAATGAGATGAGATGAGATTATTTAGCAGACACCCCTATCCTGGGCGACTCACATCATTATAGAGGTGTAGTGAGGAAACCACAGAACGGCGAGGGGAAGGCATCCATGCATTTCAGCCGGCGCCAACATTTGCCAGAAACTGCGTTACAGTATGATATTATCGGACAATTCATTAATGCCTTTTTGTCATATGTGGGAGGAAACCGGGGAATCACATAAACGTCACACATAAAGGCGCCCTGCCGAAACAGTTGATCGGAGGTTTGCGTGCGGAGGGGTGAAGTATGGTTATTTTGACAACTCTCAAGGTGCCGGGTCAGCGCGGAAGAGTCGGCCAAAAATACCCATACTCAAGCGGCCTCTTTCAGTGGACGTTCGTCTGCCAGCAAATGCGTGAACAAGCGACTGCAGGGCTGCCCCTTCACCTGCAGTAACCCATGTAAAGCGACGGTGGGGTATGGGGGGGTGTTGTGGCGCAGTGAGCAGCGGTGCCTCATAATAAGGACCCAGGTTCGAATCTTTGCTCGAGTGCCGCTTTTCTGTGTCCAATCTGCTCGTTCTCTCCCCATGTACACGTGGGTTTTTGTCGGGTACTCTGGTTTCCTCCTACAGTGCAACAACATGCTGCTGGCTAGGTTAATTGGCTTGCTGGCTAAATTTCCATAGATGCCCAGTGATGGACTGGCGTCTTCGTGCTGGGGGTATAGCCCTGCCTCACACCTTCTGTCTGCTGGATAGGCTCCACTGCCCCTCCCGTGTCCCTCCACAGGATTAAGCGCAGACCGATAATGAACGAACAAATGTAAAACAATGGTCGTGACGTAAACTGTGGGAAAATAAAAACGAATGAGGCAAAAGGAATAAAAATAATCCTCGTTTTATTTGATAATCATACACGAAGGCATCGGATCCGTGACGTGCGCATGACAACAACGTAAGCGGATGCCACCGAAAACTGAATATGAATTCAAACGAAATTCGAACAGTGATCGGAATGAAAGGAACATGATAATGTACACTGAGGACGGATTTATAAACTCAACAGGCAAAACTTAACAACTTGCAAAGCAAACTCACGGTTATATAAATTACGCACAGACGGTGAAAACAGACACAGGTTGCATCACGATTCGCGACTTATCCCCTACTCTTTGCCAGCACCATTAACGTCGGCCACACAAAGCCCGTGACGAAGCTGTGCCAGGCTAGGTGGACTTGAGCTGGTAGCCCCTAAGAAGAGCAGCCTCTTCACTCTCTGACATTAGCACCACGCCCAACCGCCTATGTCTCCTCAGTGGTGATGTTTACACGAGAGCAGGTACTCATTAAGAATGAGAATTATGGGTTTTGTGTTAACGTTGCGGTTTAGGATGAGGGTTTAGCATTAGGGGCTAGGGGCTATGGGGTTGAGGAGTTAAGGATTAGGGTTAAACAGTTCGAGGATCAGGGTTTAGCTGTTAAGAGATTAGGAGATGTGCTTTGGGGTTAAGAGTTCATAGATTGGAGTTTTCAGTTTAGAAGTTAAGTTTCACGGAGTGCGATTCCTTGTCGTGCACTGGGGCGCTGCACGAACGATGGCTTCTTCTGCCTGGAATCGGCAGGGACAGCGGGACCGGGCGTCGCCTGCTTTCCTGGATCCGCAGCGGCACGAATGATTTCCGGCGTTGCGCGTGCGCTGCACACACGCGCGTGTTCTGCGCACGCGCGTGTTCTGTGCACGCGCGTGTCCTGTGCACGCGTGTTGTTCTGTACGTGTGCGTGTTCTGTACGTGCGCGTGTTCTGTACGTGCGCGTGTTCTGTACGCACGTATTCTGTAGGTGCGCGTGTTCTGTACACACGTGTTCTGTGCACGCGTGTGTCCTGTGCACGCGTGTGTTCTGTACGTGTGCGTGTTCTGTACGTGCGCGTGTTCTGTACGCACGCATGTTCTGTACAAGCCATCCTCATAGCAACGCTAGCGAGAGTTTGGGTCCTGGCTGGGGGAATCGCCCGAGCCTCACCACACGGCGTCAGTACTTAAGATTAAAGTTAGAATCGCTCCCAAGAGCTGTGCTTTGGAGGCATCGGTGGTCAGTGAGTGGGCGAGTGGGCGGGTGGGTGAGTAGGTAGGTGAATGGGTGGGTGAGTGATTGGGTGAGTGGAAGCATCATCAATAAGAATCCTGAATATGCCTGCATGGGCGAAGACGTAACGTCACCATGGATAGAAAAGGAGGCCTACTCGACACGACTATCCTAAAAGAGCACCTCTGTACAGCTGTCCACAAACACTCCGTAGTTTTGACACAAGCAAAAGACTACGCTGGTTGTGCATAATTAGCATGCTCTCTCACTCTCAAAATAATCAATACCTCATTTTATATAAACGGTGAATTCCATAATGCACTTGTCAGACGTATAACATGTGTGACGTGAGCAATGAATGTTGCTCACGCGTGGATTCTGCAACGATTCCCAACACACTTTTGCCATCGTCTTTGATTCCCGATTATAACGAAATACCTTCCCATGTACTTGTGTAGGTTTTCACGGCAGGATGACTGGGAATTGCTGTTGAAAGCAGTTCTTTCGGGATAGCCATGTCGAGTGTTACTCCCCTCTCCTTCGCGATGTTTTTCCTTCTACGTTGGTTGCATCGTCAGCAGAGGAGGAACGCTCGAGGCGGCTGAGAGCACGTCTCGATGTGTCCGGTTTGCTCCAGGGAGAGTCCGTAACAGCCACACAACGTCACAATAAAGTTCTAATTGCATCCTCCACGAGTCAGCGTGACATTACGTTGCGGACAGATGGTTCCAACTGGAACCAAGCAGCGGTAAGGAGTTCATTTATTACCAGTATCCATTTAATCCTCGGCGATGGACTGGCGTCCCGTCGTCGGGTGTGTTCCTGCCTTACGCCCTGTGTTTCCGGGATAGGCTCCGGCTCACCGTGACCCTATATAAGATTAAGCGGTTTCAGATAATGAGATGAGATGAGATCATTTAATCCTGTACAGAGTCTATGGGTCTCTGTGTTGGTGCCTCTATGGGTCTTTGTGTAGTGAGTCTGTGGGTCTCTGTGTGGTGCGTCTATGAGTCTCTGCGTGGTGAGTCTATGAATTTCTGTGTGTGCGACTCATCACACGTCAGCCCACACCGTCTGCATTGAGATCTACTCTGCAAAACTCTAGGATCGACCTGCAGATCGCGATTGACTGGTTTGAGGCCAGTTGTAATATTTTCAAAAGCGTGAATATAGCGTCTCCTACTGGCGTCACTGCGGTATCATTGCTACTCGTGTTTAATACTCTAAATTCGTTATACCGACACTTTGTCGACCGACTATAGACGTATCAAGGTAATATCGGTATCTGGAATTCGGTGGGGACCAGGGCGGTCCCAGTCGATCGGGGGGAGGGGGGGAAGGGGGTCATCACGTTATGAGACATTAATATAATTTCAACACGAACCCTCAGTGTCAACACTGGCCCTCAGTCTCAACACTGACCCACAGTCCCAACACTGACCCCAGTCTCAACACTGACCCACAGTCTCAACACTAACCCCAGTCTGAACACTGACTCCAGTCTCAACACAAACCCTCAGTCGCAACACTGACTCCAGTCTCAACACTGACCCTGTCTCAACACTGACCCTCAGTCTTCACACTGATCCTCAGTCTCAACACTGGCCCTCAGTCTGAACACTGACCTACAGTCCCAACACTGACCCTCAATCTCAACACTGACCCACAGTCTCAACACTAACCCACAGTCTAAACCCTAACCCCGATCTAAACATTGACTCATATTCTCCCTCAGCTTCTTTGACCATACTTCGCCACTCTGGTCAATGCGGGCTGGCTAAGGGGGACCGCAATGAGTTCTTCACTCTATATCGATGTTTGCCACGTCCAAGAATGCAATTCAGTTTTACAGATCCATAGCAGAATGTGCAAACCACGATACACAACATTGAAACAATACACACAGAGCGCCCGCTGAATAACTTAGCGACACCATCTATCCGCCGCATTCCAGCTGGGCACCACTGGAGGTTTCACGGTGAACAATCACCTCTCCTGTAATCTACCTGCTCTATCTCCAAAGCACGGGGCGATTTGTAGCATGTAGCTGGGACTAGTCTGGTGACTGTGACGCATGTCGCTAGAGTACAATGGCCCATGTAATGATGTAGGTTTTCACTGCTCGATGCTTCGCGTGATTTCATCTCCCACATTGGTGGCATCTCGAATGCCACTGCCCGAGGAATGTCGAGGCATGGGCACACTTGGATGCGACATGTCACGGAGGAGAGAAGAGAAGAGACTCACCACGGCTATCCCTAAAGAGCAGCCATTCACAGCGGCCTACCCTGCTCTGCTTGCCATCTCTGTGAAGTTGCAGGACGATGAGGAGGAAGAGGGATTATCCCAACCTGAGCATCACCTCATTCTGCACACCCAGCTGGGCAGCCCGGGCTACTTACAGGCAGCCAAACTCGGGACTTGAACCTAGACATCACAGGTTGGTGGTTCATAGCGTGTAACCATTTACGACTCCCGCACGCCAAAACAATGCTCACACGGTTCTTTTCTGTCAACGGGTGAATGTAACTTAAATGTCTAAAAAAAGCTAGCAACCTATCAAGTGTATAGCCCAGCTTTACACTTTATGTTACTGACGTGCCTTTCTCTCTGTAGCTCTGTGCAGTGCTTTGTGACCCTCGGGCGAAAAGCGCCCTAGAAATGCAATTATTATTAAGTCTGCCGGGCTAGGGTCCGGTTCATGGTGACCCTGTACGGGATTAAGTGGAAACTGAGAGTGAATATCGTACAAACGATGTTAACTATTCACTGCTTTGTTCTGTGAACCACGTCAACACCTTGTGTCCCTGATTCATGGGTCGTGACCAAGGGGTTGAATAAAACCTAAATCTCTTAACGGTACGGTGGTATCACAACCCCCCTTCCCACCTGTACTGTCATAAAGGTTTTGGTCACTTTCTCACCAGTACACCATACTAGACCGTACCGGCATACTTTCGCCTTTGCTTCTATATCAGTTTTACCATCTCATGTGTCTTGGCTCTCTTTGTGTCCTGGCCGTATCTAGTTCTCTTCAAACCATTGGGCTAAAGCCACCTTCAGCGGATAATTTACCACTAATGCTGAATAACCCACAGTCAGCTATGCATAGGATGCTGTGCAAATACAGCGGGCAGGAAAACCTCATTACTATCGATAAATCGATGTATCAATGCAAGCCCATGGGCTCGTTGTTTCAACACGGCCACAATGAGCCTCATGACAGTAACCGAGCACCAGGGCCCGAGCCCACGTGATCAAAGTTGTCCCGGTTAGCACCCTGAGCCAGCCACCATGAACCAACTGAACGTGACTGGGCGCCCAGCGGCAGGGCTCAAACCGTGGCAGTCACAGCTCCGTAGCCGTGTCGGAAGGATCCTTGGCCTGGCCACTGTGCTCCTTCCTACCGGGGCAGTCCAGCGGCTCGGAGCTCTCATAGCAGCCCGAGTCACGCGGAGACTCCTCCTCCTCGGCCGCAGCGGGAGCGCCGGTGCCGCACCCCTGGTCCTTCGCCTCCGCTGCATTGTGGGTATTCGGCATGTCTGTCCTCGCACGCATGCACACAAAGACAAAGAAGCCCCGTTTAGCCTTAACAGACTGTAGGGTCAAGTGCCGTAAGAAAGCAACTATGATGATCGACACAGTACACGAGGGGGTGGATGACCAACACCTCGCCCGGCCGCCTTTGTCTCCCGAGTGTCAAAATTTTCACATTGCACTAGGTACTCATTTGAGACTGAGTCGACCTAGGGGAGGACCAGGACCGGTCGAGAAAATCGTCACTGGTGTTGGCCGAGAGCAGGATTCGAAGGCGGGTCGCCGGTTTTGTAGCTCAGCGCACTAACCGCTGGGCCACCGCTCCCCATACGTACACACGCGCGCGCACACGCACGCGCACGCACGCGCACGCACACACACATGCGCACACACGCACGCATTATCTGTAAACATATAATCTGCTTTGACTAAATTACCCCCGGTGCTCTGAGATGCTGTAACTTGTTTTACCTCTCTCTGCTGGACTACTATCTCTAACACTGTGACTCCCATCTCTAACGCTGTGACTCCTATCTTTAACGCTGTGACTGCCACAGTGCAATAGCAATAGCCACTTTTGCCATTGCTATTGCAATGGCAAATGCGTCCACAGCGTTCAGCACTCGTTTAATCTGCCCAAGTGGGCCAACTTTTCCCACAAAACAGTATCGATTTATCTGCCGGTGCCGGTGGCGGTTGTGGTGGCGGTGCTCACGGTCGTAGTCGTGAAGGAGCTCAGCAGCTGTGAGCAGCTTAGCGCGATGCTCTGCGTTGTGGATCAGCAGCTCGTCCAGATCCTCAGCCTCCAACAGCTTGAACGTGTCCAGGTCCTCGTATCCGTTGAGCAGGAACGTGGAGATGTACTCCTGCTCTCGCGCGATCATCGTGTGGATATGTGATCGTGGATGGGTGTGCACGTGAAGGACCCTAGCAGCCGCACTCTGCACACGTTGGAGACGCCTGATAAGGTAGGCAGGGGTGCCAGGGTGCAGTGCATTGCAACAATCGATTTGTAAAGAGATTAAGTTGTGGATTATCGTCTCAGCATCAGAGGGTGACAGGATGTTACGCAGTCTAGCTATCTTTCTGAAATGGAAATAGGCTACTTTCGTCACTTTGTTGATGTGTGTCTCGAAGGTTAGTGAGGAATCACGAATCATTCCTAGACTCCGGACTGCCTTAGCAACTTCAATGGTCTGGTCATCAAGCATCAAATAGATGGGTTCAGTTTTGGATAATTGGTGTGGGGTTCCGACAAGTAAAACTTCTGTTTTGTTGCCATTTCTGTTCAGGAAATTTGAATTGAGCCAGGCCTTCAAGTTGACAGTGAGGATGACATGCAAAGACCAGACGCATTTTTGGATGATTTTTGCGTGGAAATAGATTTGAATGTAATCGGCATAGCAATGGTAGCTGAGATTGAAGCAGCACAGGATATGGCCAATTGGTTGTATGTAGATGCTGAAGAGGAGTGGGCCGAGAACTAAACCCTCAGGAACTCCAGACAAAACAGAATGGATCTCTGATTTACGGCCTCCGAGGCTAACTGCTGTCGGTCGGAGAGGTAGGAGCTCAGATTATGCAGGGCACTGCGTGCTGCTCTCTAATACACCGGCGTGCCACTCTCTAATACACCGGCGCGCTGCTCTCTAACACACCGGCGTTCCACTCTCTAGCACACTAGCATGATGAAGCAATAAATAATTGATAATTTATGTTCACGTGACAAAACCTCACTGATCCGTCGTGCTGGGTAGTGGCAGGTTCGCAACACTTTTATTTTCATGTGACCCAACCCTATCAGGTTACAATCAGTAATATTATGTATGGCATAGTAACACACAACCTGTGCATCCACATGGGGGCCTCACCTCCAGGTGCATTCTCTGCAGTAGCTCCTCCACGGTCTTGGGCTTGGGCCGCCGGTGCTTTGGCCGTGGGCGGGACTTGCGTCCGCCACTCGAGTTGTTGTTGGTCTCGCCCTCCTCGGGCAGCACCGTGACGTAGACGAACTTGAACATGCCCACCTTCCGGTTGAGCAGCCCGATCCACATGCCCATCGGCGGCTGGCTGATGATGTCGATGAGGTCCCCCTTCTGTGGGAACCAGCGAGCGTAGCGACGGATTTCAAACTAGGGGTTGGCCGCACGCACAGTCACACACTGAAAACGCACCATGGTGGTGGGAGGAAGGGTGTCTGTGCAGCGGTAACACCAGCGCCCCACAGAAAGAAGGTCCTGCCCGAGGTGGTTCAATTCCTGTCTTGAGTGGATTTCTGCATGGAATTTGTGTGTTCTCTCTCCCTGTTCTGCATGGGTTTCCTCTGGGTACTCCGTTTTTTTTTTCCACAACTAAAATAGACTAATTAATTAATTGCTTAATAACATCATCTTATATAGAAAGCAGTGTCTGGAATGCAGTTTCATTGCTCATCCGCAAACGTGTCTTGTCAATGACAAAGTGGTGTACTTCTGCTAAATAATAATTAATAATAATATAAACTGTGTCAGTGGCGCGTGTAACCGTGCTGGCTGCGGGCCGCACCTGCAGCGTGAGCGAGTCCGTGTCGTAGGGACTCGGCGTGAAGGCCGTGTGGACCCGCGCGCGCCCACAGAACGGCCCCGAATAGCCGGGCCCGTCGACACCGCTGCCGGTGACCCCGCTGGACGGGCGGCAGCAGCTGTCGGCACGGCCGCCCGAGTCCGACGTGGTCACCGTCTGGCCACCTGCGCGGCGGAGTCACATGCGCCGCAGAGAGGGAGGTGCCTCGGGTCTCCTCAGTACGGTACAACGACGATGACGATGACGTGTCGTACAGAATTCGGGCCACGTTAATTATCAAGCAGAAAGTACCCAGTGAGTTTGCAAGCGGGATTCCTGCGACATAACAATCGTCCAAACTCACCAACCTAACAAATCCATAAAATCAAACGCAAAATAAACTTATGCACAGCAACAATGTGTTCATGAATCAAATTCTAACCGTAATTATAAAAGCAAACAGTAACACGCAAGATTGCACAATTAAACAAACGCACAACACTAACTCGTACAATGATGAAACCCCAACCATAATTATGAAGTTAATAGTCGCGCTCAACATTTCACAGCACAAAATATTAATACTAGACCAAGAAGAGGTGGTAATGCTTGCGCATCAAAGCAAGGATTCTTCCAGGCTCGATTCCTGGCTGAGGCGAATTTGTGTGTTGATTTTGCGTGTTTTGCCCGTGCCTTTGCAGCGTACTCCAGTTTCCTCCCATCATCCAAAGACACGTTGCTGCCTAGGATAAATTTTCTGACTAATTTGCTTGCAGTGCCCTGAGATGTTGTAACTACACATCTCAACAGTTCCTTTGAGCTTAAACAAAAACTGACTCTGCAAAGTGTTTATGGTTTTTTTGGATGAAGGTTTTCACATTTCGAAGTGTGACAACTGCTTTTAAAAGCTGCTCTTTTGAGATAGCTGTGTAGAGTCTAACTCTTGTCTCATGATGTTTCACCTGCCACATTGAATGGTTCGATTCCAGGCTCGGGTGCTGGCTCTCTGTATGGGGTTTGTGTGCTCTAGCTCGACACCACTATTCCGGAAGATCAGCTCTAAAGAGCAATCATCACTCGCGTAGCCGTGAAAACCAACATCCATACACTGCTTGCCAATATCGGTCCAGCGATCACGGCGTTTAACCCATCAGGTGAAATGCAACTAACGCACTCCCAAAAGTGCATGAGTGCATTTTAGGGTTTCATATTTGCACAAGGGGCAGCGCGGTGGCCCAGTGGTTAGCGCTGACGTCTCACAGCAAGAAAGTCCCGGGTTCGAATCTCTCGGCTCGGGTGCCTTTCTGTGTGGAGTTTGCATGCTCTCCCCGTGTCCGCGTGGGTTTTCGCCGGGTACTCCGGTTTCCTCCCACAGTCCAAAAGCATGCTCCTGGATAGGTTGATTGGCTCGCAGACTAAAATTGTCCCGCAATGCCTGGCGATGGACTGGCGTCCCGTCGTCGCGTGTATTCCTGCCTTACGCCCCGTGTTTCCGGATAGGCTCCGGCTCACCGTGACCCTATATAGGATTATGCGGTTTCAGATAATGAGATGAGATGAGATATTTGCACAAGTTGGTGCTGCGAGTTTTGTTAATTTACATATTGATTTTATATGTTGTTGAATTAGTCAGTTCAGACCATTGCTCTATCACAGGAATACTGTATCCAGAGCGTGCAAGCTTACTGGGTACTTTCTGTGGTTATCACAGAGTGAATGTCATTCAAAGCCCAGGTATTTACCAGGGTACACAAAGCACAGTCCTCTCTCTTGCTTAGTGTGTCTCAGTCAGTTTTTATTTACGTTGCAAGGAACCGTTGAGCTATCTAGCTCTCTTTAATCCAGTGGGGAGGGGTAAGCAAGTTACAACATCTCAGGGCGCTGGCGACAATCTAGTCGGACTGATGAATCTAGCCACGTTTGCCCCATGCATGCTACATGCGGGGTGCATTTTTCCTGCGCCGAGCTGCTCACTGTTGGAGCTGTGGCTGCTGTAGGAGCTGCGGAGGCTCTCCATGGAGTCCCCCGTGGGCTGGCCTTCCGGCACGGCCCGGCTCGCCGGGGGGACGCCCCCCTCCCGCTCGTCCGCGCCCAGCGGCTGGCACAGCGGCAGTTTGTCTGAACCCTCGGGCTTGGGGAGCAGGGGAGGCACAGGATGCGTGCGCTCTGAAATGCACCGCGCATATTACTGAATGTGCAGAGTGATTTGCACATGCCTGAAGATTCATATGCAAACCGTGTCCCACATTTAACATTCGGGCTATGACATCGGTGTGCCATCAGTGTACCGTCAGTGCCATCGGTGTGCCACCAGTGTGCCATCAGTATGCCGCCAGTGTGCCATCGGTGAGCCATCAGTGTGCTGTCAGTGTGCCGTCAGTGTGCCATCAGTGTGCTGTGTGTCATCAGTGTGCCATCAGTGAGCTGTCAGTGTACCCTCACTGTGTCATCAGTGTGCCATGACAATGCCGCAAGTGTGCCGTCAGTGTGCAATCGGTGTGCCACGAGTGTGCCATCAGCGTTCTGCTGGTATTGTGTCGGTGCATCATCGGCGTTCCCCTGGAGTTCCATTTGTTTCCAGCGTGCAGCCCGCGTGCCGCTGGCGTGCGCCGCTCACCAGCACCTCGTAGTTGGCTTTGGTGAGTTTGGTGACCGTCTTGCGGACCGACTCGCGCACAGACTTCACCTTCTTGCCCAGGAAGCTGTTGGTGGCACCGCCACCGCCACCGCCGCCGCCGCGCCGGATCCCGCGCCCGTCTAGCGTGAAGTCGACGCCCCGCACCGCCGAGCCCTGCCGGCAGGCAGCAATGGTGAGGATTGCGCTTGAGAATAGCTCTTTCGGGATAGCGGTGTCCAGCGTTCCTGCTCTCTCTTTCCAATGCGAGGCTTAGCCTTGCAAGTTGAAGGATTCATCGGTGAGTGAGTGGACGAGTGAGTGTGTGTGAGAGGGTGGCTGAGTAGCTGAGTAGGTGAGCAGGTAGGTGAGAGGGTGGATGAGTGGGTAAGTGGATGTGTGAAGCAGTGAGTGTGTGTGAATGGTCGAGCGAGCATTGGAGTTGGTGGGTGAGTGGGCGACTTTGCAAGTGGGCGAGGTATTTCCAGTCACACCTCTCATGATTCCTCCAACGTAGGATAGGAAAAGTCTCCAAAAATCGAGGAGGAACACTCAACAAGGCTATCTCCAAAGAGCAGCAATAAAGAGCATACGGCTATGTGGCTTTACCCAACGTGTAAATGAGTGCAGGTACAGTGGCGAGTGTGTGTGTAGGTACAGTGGTAGTTACGTGTGTGCAGTTAAAATAGTGGGTGTGTGCAGATGCAGTATTGTACATGCTTGGTGAGTGGGTGTGTGCAGGTGCAGTAGCATACATGATTGGTGGGTGAGTGCAGGTGCAGTAGCTTACATGCTTAGTGGGTGTATGTGCAGTAGCGTACATGCTTGGTGGGTGGGTGTTTGTGCATGTGCAGAAGCGTACATGCTTGGTGGGTGAGTGCAGGTGCAGTGGTCGGTGAGTACAGGTGCAGTAGTGTACATGCTTGGGTGTGTGTAGGTGCAGTAGCATACATGCTTAGTGGGTGGGTGAGTGCATGTGCAGAGGTGGGTGTGTGCGGGTGCAGTAGCGTACATGTTTGGTGGGTGAGTGTGTGCAGGTGCAGTGGTGTGTGCAGGTGCAGTAGCGTACATGCTTGGTGGCTGGGCGAGTGCAGGTGCAGTGGTGGGTGTGTGCAGGTGCATTAGTTTACATGCTTGGTGGGTGGGTGAAAGCAGGTGCAGTGGTGGGTGGGTGCAGGTGCAGTAGCGTACATGCTTGGTGGGTGGGTGAGTGCAGGTGCAGTGGTGGGTGTATGCAGGTGCAGTAGCGTACATGCTTTGTGGGTGGGTGAGTGCATGTGCAGTGGTGGGTGTGTACAGGTGCAGTAGCGTATGTGCTTGGTGGGTGAGTGCAGGTGCAGTGGTGTGTGTGTGCAGGTGCAGTAGCGTACATGCTTGGTGGGTGGGTGAGTGCAGGTGCAGTGGTGGGTGTCTGCAGGTGCAGTAGTTTACATGCTTGGTGGGTGGATGAGTGCAGGTGCAGTGGTGGATGTGTGCAGGTGCAGTAGTGTACATGCTTGGTGGGTGGGTGAGTGCAGGTGCAGTGGTGTGTGTGCAGATGCAGTAGCGTACATGCTTGGTGGGTGGGTGAGTGCAGGTGCAGTTATGGGTGTATGCAGGTGCAGTAGCGTACATGCTTGGTGGGTGGGTGAATGAAGGTGCAGTGTTGGGTGTGTGCAGGTGCAGTAGCGTACATGCTTGGTGGGTGGGTGAGTGCAGGTGCAGTGGTGGGCGTGTGCATGTGCAGTAGCGTACATGCTTGGTGGGTGGGTGAGTGCACGTGCAGTTGTGGGTGGGTGCAGGTACAGTAGTGTACATGCTGGTGGGTGGGTGAGTGCAGGTGCAGTGGTAGGTGTTGTGCAGGTTCAGTAGCATACATGCTTGGTGGGTGGGTGAGTGCAGGTGCAGTGATGGGTGTGTGCATGTGCAGTAGCGTACATGCTTGGTGGGTGGGTGGGTGGGTGAGTGCAGGTGCAGTGGTGGGTGTTGTGCAGGTTCAGTAGCGTACATGCTTGGTGGGTGGGTGTGTGCAGGTGCAGTAGCGTACATGCTTGGTGGGCGAGTTTGCTTTATCAGAAGAGCTCGAACCACTAACCCGGGTGGAAAGGTCAAATCCCCCAAAACTACTCGTCCGCTACAGAGACACACACACAGACACACGGCACAAAAACACAGAAACAAATAGACACACAGACGTATCAACACAGACATACAGACACACACAAAGAGAAACAGAGACAGGCACACAGCGACAGAGACATACGGCAGTCAGCAACAACAACCGCCATTTGCCACAAAGTTCCGGTGACGTAACCAGGGTGCCTGTGCCAGGCCAGGTGCACGTTGAGGCACAGCGGCTGATTTGGCTCTCGCCTTGAGACTCGCACCTGCTCATAAAAGCCGTTGCAGAACGTCAGTCAGTTTATATATTAACTGGCGCTATGCAGCTCTTTTAACAGTTGTCCAGCGGGGAGGGGTGAACAAGTTACAAAAACTCTGCACCGGGGGCAATTTAGTCAGGACAATTAAGCAAGGCTTATTAGTTGGTGTTTAAGTTTATTTCATTTTATCTAACTTGCCATGAGGTGTTTCCCGTTTGCATAAACGTAAATCATCAGCACAACCATCATCATCCATTCCCGATCAATTCTGTACACGGTCGCAGGGGCCCAGAATCTATCCCGGCAGGCAAAGGGCACAAGGCAGTGCTTTACCCTGGATGAGACAACAGTCCATCACGGGAACTGAAGGAATTTAATCAACAGGCCGATTAAGCTCGGTAGGAACCGCGAGATGTTTTTGGAATGTGGAAGGAAACCAGAGCACCTGGCAAAAACCCACGCAGACACGGTGAGAGGTCCAGAGAAAGGCACCCGGGCTGGGAATCGAACCCGGGTCCCTTTGCTGTGAAGCAGCAGGGTTACTCATGAGGCGCGGTGTCACCATAGGATGTAAGTTACATCCAGACGTTGCGAAGGAATGGTCTGTACTTTGCGAATGATAATGGGAGAGGCAATGACCCGCAATCACTAAAGGACAGGCAATAGAAAGTTGGAAATATCGTTAGTTAAGTTTGATTTATTCCACGATTTTTTTTTCATCAAACGAGGCATGAAGAAATAACGATAGTGTTCGTGAAGGTTGATCATGAAGGAAAAGATCGTAGAGTTATGAAAACTGAGTATCCGGGAGCAAACAAAAGCCGTGAGAGTTGATGCAGCCGTTTCTGGGTTCTCGTACACACGGAGGTGAGTTAGTGCAACGTGTTGCGTGGAACACGGAGGTGAGTTAGTGCAACGTGCCGCGTGGAACACGGAGGTGAGTTAGTCCAACATGCCGCGTGAAACACGGAGGTGAGTTAGTGCAACGTGCCGCGTGGAACACTGTTGTGAGCGAGTCCAACATGCCGCGTGGAACACGGAGGTGAGTGAGTACAACATGCCGCATGGAACACGGAGGTGAGTTAGTACAACATGCCGCGTGGAACACGGAGGTGATTTAGTACAACATGCCGCGTGGAACACGGAGGTTAGTGCAATGTTGTGCGTGGAACACGGACGTGAGTTAGTGCAACGTGTCGCGTGGAACACGGACGTGAGTTAGTGCAACGTGTCGCGTGGAACACGGAGGTGTTAGTCCAACGTGCCGCGTGGAATAACGCTCGTACGTCGGCTGGGTGAATAATCGCCTGGGAAAATCCCCCAGAGTATGTGTGGTCATAGCAAACAAGATCGTCACTCCTCAATGTCAATTACAAGCCAGAGTGGCAACGACATTAAACAGGACGAGCATCTTAGCTGTTTACACTCGCGCCTCATCGCAAGAAACCCCGGGTTCGACTCCAGGCTCGGGCACCTGTGTAGAGTTCGCGTGTGAGAGAACTCACAAACTCCGCACAGAGAGGTCGCACCTGAGCGGGCACTGCATCAATACAGAGCGATTCTCTAAGTGGGGGGCAAATTATCCCATCCCCCCCTCCCTTCACCTCCTCACGTGTTACTGTTAATTTTATTAATATGGTTGCACAGATTGTTGCTTTGAGTTAATTTACCCTTTGAATCTATACGTTGGTGCGTTGGTCAGTTCGAACGTGTTGTCGCAGGAATTTTGCATCTACACCTTGTAAACTCACGGTGCGCCGTTTGCTGTAGTAGTAATAATAATACACGTTTGTCTCCCACATGCAACAGCAGCAGCAATTGAATGTAAACCAGGCTCACCGATCGGGCAACCGGCGACAGATCCAGGAAACTTCCTCGGCGACGCAGGGTCATGGCTGTTTTCGCCTCGGGCTAAGTTAACGATAGACCGTGTGACGGCGCTAGTACCGGTAGCAGCGGCAGCAGCAGCAGCTCTCAAACGGACCTCGCGAGAGTGGGGCCCAGCGTGGAAAACACTGCTCGCCTCGGCGTGTGGCCACATCTCGCCATCCATGTGGGCGTGTGTGTGCGGTCTATGTGTGTGTTCCTCTGTGCGTGTGAAAGTGAGGTTTGTGCGCGCGCGCGCGTCTTTCTCTGTGTGCGTGCGTGTAAAAGAGGTGTTTGCGCGGGTGCCTTCATGTGAGCGATGGCACAGCGGTTAGTGAACCTGAGTTATGACGATTATCTGAACCGGTCCTAGGGGTCCCCTAGGGATCCCCTTGGATGACTCAGCCTCAAATGAGTACCTTAGTAAGATGTGTAAACATCGCCAATAGGGAGACAAAGGCGGCCGGGCATGGTACTGGCCATCCACTCCTGCCTGCCTTCACAGGCGATCAACAGTATTTGCCCCAACAGTCTCTTTAGATTCGACGGGGCTGTGTGTGACATTGTGCTCATGGTACGTGAATCTTTCAATGTCTACTGTTGTATTTATTGGTCAAAAATTGACGGGGACGTGACTCAGTAAAGAAGATTTTGTCCAAATGGAAGCGACCGAGTTAGTAAGCTTGTATAGCAAGCTGGTCGTTCCAGAAGTCAGATTGGACTCAACATTTTGGAACCAAAGTTTTCTCTCCAGAAAGTGACTCAGCCAGAATCTGAGGAGGATCTCCTAAGCGGTGGAGCCGTTCAAAGAACGTTTTTCTCTCTCTCACACACCGCTTGTCTTTTATATTTATAGAATGTCTTATCACTGGGGCACCATATGTCCGCGTGCATTGAGGTGTGTCTGCGCAATGTCAGTTGGTGGTGAGTGGGGGAGCGGTAGCACAGGGGTTATAGGGAGCTGCGCTGCGAACCCAGTGACCCTGTTTAATTCCCGCACACGGCCAACACCAGGGCTAATATTTTGAGTTGACCCTTTTCCTCCCGTAGGTCGACGAGGTGGTGTGTAAAATACCGCCAACAGAGAGACAAAGGCGGCCAGGCGTGGTGTTGGCAACCCAACCGCGGAGACCTAGCCTTTGTAGGTACTCGCTAACAGCACTTGCTCCAACAGTCTGCTTAGGCTATATATGGGAGATCATTATCTTTGTGTGTGTGTATATGACTTATGCGTACTTTAATGTTTTGTTAATTACACTGACTCGTTTGTTGTATTGAGTCGCACAGCCACAAAGACGCCGTCCAAAGCCTTAACATACTGTAGCATCAGGTGTTAATAGCTTGGCTCAGAGTGTGGTGATACCACGGACACTCAGAACAGCAGCTGTTGTTATTCTGCCTGTGTGTGTCCACTCTGTGCGTGTGTATGCAGTGACTGTGTTGCATGGGAGAGTGTGCGGTGCTCGCTAACGACACTTGACCCTTCATATGATAAAGCTATTGGAATGTCTTTGTGGTGTGGCGTGTTAGAGATGGGCGTCGCAGTGTTGGAGATGGGAGTCACAATGTTAGAGGTGGGAGCCACGGTGTTAGAGGTGGGAGCCACGGTGTTAGAGATGGGAGTCACGGTGTTAGAGATGGGAGTCACGGTGTTAGTGATGGGAGTCACGGTGTTAGAGATGGGAGTCACAGTGTCAGAGATGGGCGTCACAGTGTTAGAGGTGGGAGTCACAGTGTTAGAGATGGGAGTCAAGAGTGTCAGAGATGGGAGTCACTGTCAGAGATGGGCGTCACAGTGATAGAGGTGGGAGTCACAGTGTTAGAGATGGGAGTCACGGTGTTAGAGATGGGAGTCACGGTGTTAGAGATGGGAGTCACAGTGTTAGAGTGGAAGTCGCGGTGCTAGAGATGGGAATCACGGTGTTAGAGATGGGAGTCAGGTGTTAGAGATGGGAGTCAAGAGTGTCAGAGAAGGGAGTCACAGTGTCAGAGATGGGCGTCACAGTGTTAGAGGTGGGAGTCACAGTGTTAGAGATGGGAGTCACGGTGTAAGAGATGGGAATCACAGTGTTGGAGATGGGAGTCACGGTGTTAGAGATGGGAGTCACGGTGTTAGAGATGGGAGTCAAGAGTGTCAGAGAAGGGAGTCACAGTGTCAGAGATGGGCGTCACAGTGTTAGAGGTGGGAGTCACGTTAGAGATGGGAGTCACGGTGTAAGAGATGGGAGTCACAGTGTTAGAGATGGGAGTCACGGTGTTAGAGATGGGAGACAAGTGTATCTCAGTTTTTACTCAAGTTGGGAGGAAGTGTTAAGCTAAATAGCTCTTATTAACAGTTGTCTAGCAGGGAGGGTGCAAATGTTAACATCTCAGGGTACCGGGAGCAATTTAGTCAGAACAGTTAACCTCAGCAGCATGTCTCTGGACTATGGGAATAAACCAGAGTACTCAGTGAAAATGCACGCAGACACAGGGATAACACAAAAGCTCCACACACAAAGAGCCCGAGCCAAGAATCGAACTCAGATAGTTCTTGCTGTTATGCAGCAGCGCTACTCATCGCGCCACCGTGTGTTGTGGTGAGCGCTTGTGTAGCGGCTTAAACACGAATTCGACTCCCCCTCACGCATAAAGAGACATGTGACGATTACACACCAGGGCTTCCACACCAGGGCCTCCACAACCACCTGCAGCTCAAGGCCCCTTGACTCTGGTCTTCACGGACCACGAGGCGGCGCTCGCGGCCACCCACCGATAGGTCGCGACCCCCCCGGTTGGAAATGGCAGGGAGACAGCAGTGAGCGCGTTTTCTCTCTCGAGCAGCGGTTTCAAACCTGTGATCCGCGGGCTACTACTGGTTCTTGGCAGCATTGCAAGGTGGTCTGTGATTTTTTAAATTAAAAGAAATACATTCAAATAATAATTCCGAACATAAAATGTGATAATTTAAAATAACAAATCATTAGAAAGAGCTGCGTTTTAAAACCCATCAATAAATACGTTGTAGGCTTTCACAGCTCCGTGTATTTTGATTGCCTTCCAAAGTTGCTCTTTTGGGATAGCCCTGTGAAGGAGACAGCAGGATCGCTGAACATGGCATCCACAAAGAACCGCTTTGATAAGCAATCATCCATAAGCCATGTAGATATATATATAAACTAACGGCTTGCGTACGTTGCGGTCAGAAACCAGCTTCTAATGATAACGATCTCGAGGTTCTGCATATAGAGAGGAGTCAAAAGCCGCTACTGCTGCAAAGGACCAGTTCCCACACTAAGGGTCACGAGCAGACGTGAAAGTAAGCCAGTACGGTCCGGTATGATGTACTGGTAAGATAATAGCAAAGCATTCAGCACCGTACAAGTGGGAGTGGGGGTTGCGATCTGACCTCACTGGTACGACAGCCAAGATACTTCCACCCCCCTGGTCACGACCCAGACATTGAGGTCACAAGGTGGTGATGTGAGTCACAGAACAAAGCAGTGAAAGGTTAACATCGTTTTTTAGGATATTTACTCTCAGTCTCCACAATCCCATACAGGGTCGCTGTGAGCCGGAGCCTATCCCGGCAGACACAGGGCACAAGGCATGGCTATACCCACGATGGAATGCCAGTCCAGTGCAGTGTCACTAGAGATAATTTACGCAGCTGACAGAAGCGATATAAACATGAGATAGACCGATGGTGAGATTATAGACATGCAGACAAATTATAGACGGACAGAAAAGAAGCGAACAGAGAGAGGGAAAGATAAATTAGCCGTTTCACGTGAATGTCCTCACCACGCTTGTTGAACTAAGAATTTAAGCTCGTGTTTGATTGCAAGTTGATTTTATTTTAATGAATTCTGGGCCGGGTCGGCACGATGGCGCGGTGGGTAGCACTGCCACCTCACACCAAGAAGGGTTCGATTCCCGGCCCGAGTGCCATTCTGTGTGGAGTTTGCCTGTTTTCCCTGTGTATGTGTGGGCTCTCGTCGGACACTCCTACTCAAAATAGACACTGCCGAGGTTAAATAGTGACAAAATTGTCCCTGGTCCCTGCGATGAACTAGTCTCATCCTGGGTATAATCCTGCCTTGCGCCTTGTGTTTTTCGGGATCGGATCCGGACCTCTGCGCGAACATGTGTAGAATTAAGCGCGTATTGATAATTAATGAATGAATGAACCCCTTGCGCTATTTGAGGCTCCCAATCCTTTGCTCGGCCTCGTTGTACCCGGCACCAGGCGGCGATGGGCAGCTGCGGCGGCAGTTGTGCGTGCGGTCGGATCACCATGGTGAGAGGCAAACAGGGAGAGTGGCTGCGAGTCGCTGTGGGTGGTGAGACACAGAGATAGTGGCTGCGAGTCGCTGTGGGTGGTGAGAGAAAACGAAGAGTGGCTGCGAGTCGCTGTGGTGGGTGGTGAGAGTCAAACAGGGAGGGTGGCCGCGAGTCGCTGTGGGTGGTGAGAGACAAACAGGGAGAGTGGCTGCGAGTCGCTGTGGGTGGTGAGAGACAAATAGGGAGAGTGGCTGCGAGTCGCTGTGAGTGGTGAGAGACAAACAGGGAGAGTGGCTGCGAGTCGCTGTGGGTGGTGAGAGAAAACAGGGAGGGTGGCCGCGAGTCGCTGTGGGTGGTGAGAGAAAACAGGGAGGGTGGCCGCGAGTCGCTGTGGGTGGTGAGAGAAAACAGGGAGGGTGGCCGCGAGTCGCTGTGGGTGGTGAGACACAGAGATAGTGGCTGCGAGTCGCTGTGGGTGGTGAGAGAAAAACGAAGAGTGGCTGCGAGTCGCTGTGGGTGGTGAGAGACAAACAGGGAGAATGGCTGCGAGTCGCTGTGGGTGGTGAGAGACAAACAGGGAGAATGGCTGCGAGTCGCTGTGGGGTCTGCTTGACTCGAGACGGGAAACTCTCTGGATCACAACCAATCAGGGGGAGGTCAACTCGTCATCGGCATCACCCTGGCGTCAATAAAAGCATTGTCGCTCTTTCAGCAGAGAACCATTCCTCATCATTATCAGCAACAGGCTAATCTTCTACAGGGCCAGGGCAAGCCAGAGCCTATCCCGGCAAATAGAGGGCGGAAGGCAGGGCTGTACCCAAGATGAGATTGATGATGCCTTGTATAAAGTGCCTCTATATGGTACTTGAACATTTAACTCATTAGTACTGCCAGACGATGAAACCATTTCTTTATTGTATCAACTCCAATTCTGAATATTCGCTTTGTGGGATTGGCAATGGAAGCATTTTGAATCAATCATCACCAGCAGCATCACCATCGTCAGCAGCAGCTGCAGTGTGGACTGCATGGTCGTTGTTCTAACGCGTCGATGCTTTGGAAGAATCCATCCTTTTCAACATTGTGTTGAACGTAGTGGCCTCTAGTGCCTGGAGGGATCACGTGAACCGGTACAAAATAATCATAGAAATAAAAAATACACATGAATGTTACGAATACCATAACACCATGAAACCTTCATCATCAACATCATCACTGTGACCATCATCAGCAGACTCGCTGTCTTGTATTCACCACGTGCCGTAGAGGTTCATAATTTGAATCCACCGGCCGCTCTGGTTATTACTGCGGGTGTTATGTATAAATAATTGAGCAAGTGTGTATGTATCATCTGGCTGATTCTCCCCTCCCTCTGCTCGCTAGGCCTCAGGATTTGCGTCTCGTCCGTGAGCGGGCTTTGCATTCGCACGGCGCGATACAAATTCTGTTATTATTTATTAATATTCTCATTATTGTTTTATTATCACGCGAAGCAAAAATACCCTGCACTGCGAAAGTTTGCCGAAAGCCTCCTGAGCGCGAGTCTTGAGACTCCGCGAAGCTGTGCTGGGTAAACAAGCGGAACCACGCTGAGCAGGCAGGAAACGCGAGAGATTATCACTGCCCGCGCGCCACCAGCGGCCGGCGTGATTGTGGCCTCATCACCATGGCGAGAGCTAAACATTCCCCCTGCACTGTGATAGGTTCGGAAGCGTGCGTAACTGTGCTCGTGCGTGCTGGTGCGCGTTCGTGTCGGTGCGCGTGCGTGACTGTGCTCGTGCGTGACGGTGCGCGTGCGTGACTGTGACGGTGTTGCGGTTAGCGCGTTGTGCTTAGAGAAGGCGGCGACAGGTGATCGATTCCCGCTTATGGCCAGCAACATTCTCTGAACCGGTCCTGGACCTCCCCTTAAAAGACTCAACCTCAAACGATCCCCGTGTAGTTTATAAAACATCGCAACTAGGGAGACAAAGGCGGCCAGGCGTGATGTCCACCCCCTCGCTTGCCTTCACAGGCGCAACTCGCTAACAGCACTTGACCGTACAGTCTGTTAAGGCTACACGGGTAATATTTGTCTGTGTGTCGGATGCTCCCATGGCTCATAGCTGCGGTCACCCTCACCCACGAGTGAGGAAATTTGACCTGTCACCGCATCGGCTTCCTAGGGGGGCTGTTTAGACTAAAAACTATGCTATTTTATTTAATAATAATTTAATACAACTTAAAAAGCTGTGTGGCACATATCCCTTTGCTGCCTACGTTTACCAGACACTGCGTTCTATATTTCTATATTTTATTAAGTTATCAGCAAACTCATGCGCGTACTGATGTAGGTGTTGTAACAGCTCGATGCATGAAGATTGCTTTCCAAAGCTGTTCTTTCTGGAGAGCAATTCTCAAAGTCAGGAGTATTGTTTCAGTTGTAATAAGAAATCACAGAACCCGGAGGAAACCAATGCGGAATAGGGGGAGATTTGAACTTCCTCCAGCAGCACCTTCTTTCTTTCCAGTTCGGACTTTGTGGTGTCACAGGAATTCTACATCCAGAGTTTGCAAGCTCACTGGGTACTTTTTGCTGTAATAATAAACATTATCTGTTAGGTGCTGACATTACGAGTGCACAGCCACCCTGCTGCCCAAATAAAGGCCAATGAGCTATGAGCTCTCTTCTAACTTCAGATGACCTGGCCACTAGTAATAGCTCATCCACGTGGCTCATACCACCATCCTGTACTGTTGGGTGGCTGTGAGCTGGAGCCTATCCCGGCAGGCAAAGGGCGCAAGGCGCGGCTGTGCTCATGACTGGACGCCAGAGCATGACAG
The DNA here is from genome assembly GCA_036362905.1 of Mordacia mordax. Taxonomy (NCBI): domain Eukaryota; kingdom Metazoa; phylum Chordata; class Hyperoartia; order Petromyzontiformes; family Petromyzontidae; genus Mordacia; species Mordacia mordax. Next base: position 9,761,695 of record JAZEWT010000021.1, read on the forward strand.
GGCACCGGTGCGATTTAGTCAGCAAGCTAATTGACCTCGGCAGCAGTGGCAGGTCTTTCAACTCTCAGAGGAAACCGGAATGCCTGGAAAAAGCCCACGCACACACAGGGTGAACACAAACGCCACATAGAGCGGCACCTGGGCCAGGGCTCGAACTCGGGATCCTGCGTACTGTGCGATGGAGAGGATACCGTGCACGCTGGCAGCTAGATGACGTATCAGTACCAACAGGGCTGCTTCCGTTCCTCTGCTGTGGGCCCACGGCCAATGACCCCATCATTCCCAGCGGTGTGGTGGCAGGGTTGGTGGATCATGCGGAAAACATTGTGCACTGTGATATCCAGCCACTGATCTAGGGGATGGCAGTACAACAAGTATACCCACCACCTACGCGTGCAGCAGATCTTTGAGTGAGAATTGATATTTCGAGATCGCCGCGTCGAGCGTTCCTCCTATTTCCTCCTGACGATGCCAGCAACCTGGGAGGTGAAATGACGAAAACGAGAGCGGGGGCCCGCTCCACAGCGGCTCCTGAGAGCAATGCTCAGATGCGGAGCAGCGAAAGTCCACTTTAACAGAATTGTGAGTGCTATCTCGCTGTGCACATTGCAAAGGAAACCACCCCTTTGGCGGCGTGACGGTTGGCACACGGGGCCTGCAATGCAGGGGTCTTCAGTTTTACCCCTTCTCCCCTGCCCACATCGCCCCCGAACCTTCCCCACCACTACATCTGGCACAGCCCTGCAATTTCTTGCTCACACTATTGCTGGCAGAAGGCCTCCACAGCAGGGAGCTTGAGAGCCCTTCATTCTAATCACAGGGTGTTTTGGTCTACTTTTTCACGCTAGGCTGATACATTGACATTGTTTTACAAATGATTGCTTCGAAAAGCTGCTCTCTCGGGACAGCCGCGTCGATGGCTCTCTCTCCTCTCCTCGCGACGTTTCGCCTCACACGTTGGAGGCATCCTCAGG
>JAZEWT010000021.1:9763807-9783881 GCA_036362905.1 Mordacia mordax
CTTTTGCAAACTAGACACATTGTGAAATGTGTCTATTTTGGTGTTTTAAGATCTTAACACCTGCATAATTGCCATAAATGGTAAAAACCTGTTCTGTTAATTACATATGTACACTGGCAAAAAGTACCCATAGAATACTTTGCATGCTGACTAAAACACGTTTGTGTGTTATATACAGCTTAAGGAGCTCATTTTGAAGCGTAGTTTCATTTTTATTGAAACTACGCTTTAAAATTAGTCGGTCTGTCGGACTCCCTGGTGGAACTGTGCCTCTAAACTGGGAGCGCCTGGGAATCCCACCAGAGGAGCTGGACTCTCGATTCAAAAAAAGGTCTTCTCCACCTTACTCCACATACTGCGGCCACGAGCCTCAAAGGGGAAAGGTAGCGAGTTGAAAATGAGTGGATGGATGCAGAGTGATGATAAGTACCTGTGAGCACCTGGGTTTGAATCTGAGCTTGAGGCTGCGATTAAACCAGCGTCTCAAGGGCAGCAAGTTTATGGTCTCAGTCAAGGTCATGGTTCAAATTTGGCCAATAACCCGGAGATTACACATTTGGAAAAAAAAAACATGGCAACATCACTCCTACTGTGAAACAGTACAGGCACGCAATGATATATTCTCGTAAATGACGTAAGGTTACCTTTAAGGTCCGCTTTGAGACAGACGGTGCTCAGCAGTATTATCGGCAATCACGGCAGTATTAGCCAGGGTGGTAGCCGGGTTGAAACCGTGAACATCTGTATTGAACGTTGAGCACACTAGGGCTGCGTCACCACTTCCCCACTCCGCTGATTAAACGCGTCTAACAACAAACTAACGTTGGAAAGACTTGCATCATCAAAACGTGTGCGTGGGTTGTCATAGCATTATTCACTTCGCATCATTCATTCGCTCATTATCTTTTTTTTATTATCAGTACCTGCTTAATCCTGTGCAGGGTCGCGTTAATGCTTAATAGATGTTTATTATTACAACAGAAAATATCCAGTGAGCTGGCAAGCTCTAGTTGCGGGATTACTGCGAGTGCGAGACAGGGCTACATCTGGGATGGGATGCCAGTCTATCGCAGGGCACTGAGGGAAAGTTAGCTAGCAGACCAATTAAACTAAGTAGTGTGTTGTTTCCAGACTGTGGGAGTAAACTAGAATACCCAGCAAAAGTCCACGTGGACGCGGGGAGAACATGCAAACTCCACACAGAAAAGGCACCCGAGCTAGTAGTCGAACCCAGGTTCTCTTGCCTGAGGCAGCAGCGTGACTCACTGCACCACCCTAATATAAAAGTGTGAAAGCGTTTTCGTAATCCATTTGTATGACCTCTTTATATCTTTAAAAAGTGGCTAAAGTGTAAGTGTTTCTATAATAAAATAATGCTTACTTAGTGGGTCATGTGCAGACAATCAAGCAGTTTTGTTTTTTTAATAATAGATAAAACCCTGCTGATGAGACTCGGTAAAGTGGAAACCAGCCCTGGCCTCTCCTTGTTTAGTAAACGCCAATGTATAACGATGGCTCACAGCGGCTCAGCTCATGTCACGCACCACGCTGCCCATGTGGTTAGATACGATAATTATAATCGAATGAGAACGATGAAGTACATGGTGGTCCACATGTCTTGTGACCCCCATGTATTTAACCCCTAACATTTTATTTAACCTTTGCTTATTCATTTCTGTTTTAAATGATCGTTATTTATTTTGGATGGATGATACCAGTTCACATGCTATTTAGAGTGCTGACAATACATTACACAACCTATAGGTATAAATAAAGACTGTTGAGAGATTATATGGGGGTCATAAGACATCTGAACATCCCCCGTATATAGCCTTAATGGAGTGTAGGATATAGTGCTGTTAGCACATATGAAGCCAGCAGGGCACACACAGAGGGGATGGGTGGCTAGCACTATGCTGAGCTTCCTTTGTTTCCCGAGTGCTGATGTTTACACATCAGGTACTCAATAGAGGCTGAGTGGAGGCCTCGGGGAGGCCCAGGATCGATTTAGGAAATGCTCATTGGTACTGGCTGTGAGCAGGTACTGAACTGGGGTGGGTGGGTTCGTGGCGCAGTGCGCTAACCGTCGCACCACCGCTCCCCACTGGCCCCACTTTATACAATGAGAGCAAGCATGGTGCAGTCTGCACGCAGTAAGGGCCGTGAGCAGGAAGTGACGTTGTGATGACAAGAGCCCGGTTGATGCCGCGTGGTACGCCGCGAGGCGCGCCGCGTGCCGGGCCGCACGCCGGACCGCGTGCCGGGCCGCATGCTGCGAAGGAACACGATGTAGGGCGCATAACGGTGAGGACGACACAAATAATTACGGCCGGTGTCAAAGGTGAGGAATGATGACGGTGCGGCAGCTGAGCAGCAGGACGCATTCCAGAGGACAGCCGTCGGGGATATGAAGCAGCGATGGGATCAGCTCGCGTGCAGAAGGCTGCATGGATCGTTACATCGCGGGGGGGTGGGGGCAGCTCAAGGAAGCCTTCATCCAGCAGTGGATTGACCTTGGCTGATGATATTGGAAACAATCGTGGCGTACTACGTGGCTCTACACTCCTTCCTCCAATGGGGCTCAACCTGAAGAGCTCTCGTTGCTCAAGCAAACAGAGGGAGTTGGCTCAGTGCAAACGGTACGAGGGCCTGTTTAAAGACATGAACAAGAGGTCTGACTCTAGGGGACAACAATCACAGGGACTGCCCAGAGAACTTGACCATTTATTGATGTGGGTCTTCACGGATCGATGAATGATAAATGTATTCAAGAGATGCTCTTTCGGAATAGCCTTGTCGACATTCCTTCTGCCCTCTTCGTGACGCGACACCTCGTGATGGGAGCATCATCAGCGGTTTGTCATCAGGCCTCCAATATGGGAGGGGAAACGTTGGAGAAACGAGGAATGTTTGACAAGCTTTCCACAAAAAGCAGTTATTGACAGAAATTCTCAGCTTCTGAGTTTTCACCCAATTTCACGGGTGCATCATAAAGCGTGCGTGTAATGGTAACACAAAATAGCTGAACAATTACAGGGTCATGATCATCATCATCTGGAGCTGAGCCAAGAGATGCACCAACAACATAAACCACTTTGGAAAAGCAGAGGCCCAATTTACTATGGATGCATGAGGCAGCGATTGCGTTCTCTGGACTTTAACAAGGGCACTAGAACTGTACTTTCTGGCCGCTCAGTAAATGTGCATGAGGAGGATGCGGCGAACTTCATTGCAGGAGAGGGTTCAGCAATTTGATGGCTCAGATTACAAACTGGTAGGAAAGTGTCGCGGATGTAACGATCATGATGAGGCTGTGATGGGAGGGATGCGTTTGCAGGGTGGCTGGGGGAGGAGGATGGGGTAAACAGCGATTTGGTTGGGAATAGGAGGAGACAGTGATGGGTGGGATGTGTGTCTATGGTGGAGGAGGAGGGCAGATCACCGAGAGAGGCACTGGAACAGCAACCAAGGTGGACGACCTCAAGGATGACATCAACCTTCAAGGCAGGAATATCTGAATGGCGATGACAATGACACATGGGCAACATCTGACACAGAAGCCATGGTGATGGAGTGGCGACATCAACGGGGCACCAAACCAGGTCCAAACACACACTCGCGCGCCGCCACCCAACAGCTGCCCAATGTTTGGTTTTGCTCGGTGGGACTCACAGTCTTGCGCTGCAGGCGGCTTAGCAGACCCTTCCTCTCCCTGCGGTCCACCGACCCTCCCCATGGCGAGCCCAGCACCTGTCCCCTGGGCCACCTCCCAGCCTGCGCCTGTATCCTCGCCTGCGCTAGGTTAAACCCCGGCCCAGCGCGGGTGTGACGGAGCTCCCTCTCCAGCCGGCAAAACGTCTGGTGGCCTGCAACGTCTCCTCGCCTTGCCCCGTCTCCTCCACGGCAGCCTCCTCCTCCTCCTTTGGCAGCCTGTGCCTCCTCCTCGCTCCCGTCGCGAACCTCTCCGTCCCTCTCCGCCGCCTCTGCCTTCCCATACGCGTACACGGCCTGAGGGAGGTTGCACTCGCTGTAGGCCACCCGGCCACGTCGCTGGGATGCTGCCAGCGGGCTGAAGAACCCCGTGGGGCCCGCTGCCACCGCCACCGCCGAGCAGCAGTAGTAACCACCGCTGGCACCGCTGGCGCCACTGGCACCCTGACGGAGGCAGTCACTATTCCCCGGGAATACGCGGTTCCAGTTGACCGCGCGGTAGGCGTAGGGAGGCGGTTGTGCCGGCGGTTGAGTCGTCGTCGTGGGTGGCGGCGGGGGGGGAACAGGCAGCGTGCGCACGCTGTGCTGCCCACGTGACATGCAGCCGCCAACCTCCCCCATCGCGACGGTGAGCGCTTGCTCCTCGTGCTCGAGGTAGAACACGCTGTCGCTGGCGGCTTCCGACTCGTCCTCCTCGTAGCACACATCCACTAGCGGGTTCAGCTCCCAGTTCTTGCTGGCGGGCGATGCGCGGTACTGCTGCGGCGGCTGATGCTGCTGCTGCTGTAGGCCCAGGATGCCATAGCTGCCCGCGCGCAAGCGGCGCAGCTGCATTTGGTGGCGGGCGGCTCGCAGCTCCTCAAGAGAGACGGCGAATCCCGGCTGCAAGAGACGCTGCTCGAGTGACGCGGCACACGCGGGCGCTTGCTCGGCACGATGCGCGCAGCCTCCGAGAAGCGCAGATAAATGCGCGTGCGTTCCTATCGGTGGCAAACACGGTTCTGGGTTTGGTTCCCGGCTCGAATGCCGCCTTTGTTCGGGGTTTGCGGGTTCTCTCCCTGTGTCCGTGTGGATTTTCACCGGCCACTCTGGTTTTTCTCACACGGTTCAAAAACACGGGTCACTGCTGTCTAGGTTAATTGGCCTGCTGATATTGAATGAAGACATTTGTAATGCCACACACGGTTTTCATTCACTCTCCAAGATTGAATGATTCAGATGCACGGGAATCAACAATCAAACAGGAAGGCAGCCAGAACCAGCAACAAAGGCTTCCCAACACTCTGTGATGCTACCTTGGGAAGTTTGGCCAACTCCATTTATGAGCGTTTTATATGTATGGTGGGAAACCAGGCTACCTGGAGAAAGCCCGTGTGTGCGAGGGGAGTCACGAGTAGTAATATTCGGGTGGCTTAGGGCTTCACGCGGAGTCACAGGCGCTGCAGACTCCGCAGGGTTCAATCTGCGTATCGACTGCCGGCGATTGTGTCACTCCAGCGTCGTCTTTGTGAATGCAATGCTCACGACAGATACTTTCCACTTGCAAGTGTTCGGCTCTTCTGAAGGTACTATTATCATTATAATTTTAGTTAGTTGCCCTTGAATATATGTTGAATGCTAGCTCATCTGCATTGTGTTGGAGATGATTTCATTATGTTTTTTCATCATGTACTATGTTTATATAATAGGGCTAGGCATACATCTGGTCAGCAATAATTTCCTGAACTCTCACTGATTAACAACCTGTCACATCACACGCAGCTCACTGGATGGCGAACTAGTGGGCTGTTTGTGTATATCGTATTAATGTTATTTATTATTTCATGTCCTGCGTTTACATATTTAGATTGTTTACTTACCTATTTATAATGCCGTTCGTGTCACCTGTGCAAAGGATGTCGCCAATCAATTGTAGGCTGTTCTGTCGGCTCAGAGCTGGTCGTATTATCCCCATATAGCGCAAGCCAGGACTAGGCGGGGCCAGGCCGATGTGTTCATTATTGTTCCTAATTATTAAAAAAATCTCTCCTCAGGTCACCCTACGGAGGATATAACCTATAACATGGTCTTTGATTAAGCATAATAATAACAGTGGTAAAATTTATAACGCACGCAAATTCCACGCGTGATCATGAACGAGGAACCCGCAGAGAGGGGGGATTAAGCCAAGCAGTCACCCGGCGCCAACACGCCAGATGATACATCTTATATATTATGGTGCAATCAGCCAATTAATTAATTCGTGTATTTTAGTTGTGGGAGGAAACCGGAGGACAGCCACGCAGTACAGGAGGAGAACATGCAAACTCCACACAGAAAGGCACCCGAGGCAGACATCCAACTGCTTTGGACAAGACCTTCTTCCTGTAAGGTACAGATGTTACCACTGTGCCACCCTACCTGTATTGTTTGCAACCCATGTCACCCAATAAACTGAAGTGAACCGAGAGAATTACTCGAGAGTTGCTCTTCCGAGCTCGCCACGGTGACACAGCTATCCCAAAAGAGCAAGTAAAAATCCCAAAAGAGCAAGTAAAAATATAATACCTACATTTCAGCACAAACAAAACTTGTGAACGTGTACACTTGACCTTTCTTAGAACGGCTTATATAAGAAACCATCTCACAAATATCATTCAGTATACAGCACATTCAGTTCAATGTGCCAGTCATAGAGGTTGTGGTGCTCGTGGTTACATTACCAATGGAAGTGTCACAACACAGCTCAAGTAAAGTAGTGCAAATATTCTCGGCCCAATGTATTGGAACACTGCCCAGCCATTACAATCACGGTCTAAAGCAGCGGTTCTCAGCCTTCTGCACCTAAAAGTCCACTTGGTTCACTTGGGTCTCGTCTCCATGGATCACGAGGTGGTGCTGGCGGCCCACTGGTGGGTCGTGACCCCTCGTTTGAGGATGGCAGGCCTATAGGATGGCCCAGAAGGCATTACCCACCCTGCCCCCTTGCCTGGATGGCCAAAGCCAAGAGCTCACGTGAATGCGGCACGGTAATTACCTCAGGAAATTGTGGCCTGCTTATGATATAAAATTGTATTTACTAAGAGATCTGCATTGATGCAGGTTTTCACGGCTCGATGTATGATGAGAATTGCTCCCAAGAGCTACAGTTTTGGGATAGCCATGTCGAACGTTATTCTTTTCCCCTTCACTTGTGAATGTCACAGAGGAATTGCTCCTCTTCACAGCAATTTGCATTAAGACTTCTAGGAGAAAAAAATAACGTGAAATAAAAAAATGGGGTCAGAATTTTATCCTGATGAATTTCATATATATTACGTATATTTTTAGGAAAATGCTGTTGTTGCCAACACCAGCAGTGTTTAGGGAAGATAATGTGTTTCGGTCATTTTGTTAAGATGAGAATCTGGGCAAGTACATTTTTATAAATACCGCTCTGTAAATGGAGTGTAAACTGTATGTTAATGAATATAAATGTAACAATTGTCAAAATGTTCTACAATCTGTACTATAATTCCCTTTTGTACCGAGACCGATCCATAGGAGGTGATACCACCCTTCCACAAAACTCTCAGATTTTACTCACGGTCCAAGTTGGTTATGAGATCCACCTTTATAACCTAGTAACCTTGACACGTTTGGATTGAGATAACTTTTACTGTCAAAGTCTCAAACTCATGTTTACACTAATCAGACAACCATTATTTTCATCTTTGCTCTGGGATTGTCACGACGACCAACGAAAAAGTGCACCGTTAAAAGTAAAATAATCTCGACCAAATAGTAAAGTTTCCAACTCAAAAGCAACTTCCATACGGTATCTCCAGTGTTATAGCCAATAATAAATCAAGCTTTTCAAACAATTCATTGTTTGACGCATTATTGTTGAAAAGTTGCACTGTTTTAACTTTAGCGTTAGCTGGAACATGCCATGGTTTTTCACCGATCAAGTTGTTCATGCAACGCGCGCACAACTATAAACACTACAGCAAATGAACGCACGCTACAGGTTGTGCATCCCTGTCATGAATAGATTCCACAACACAATAATAATATTATATACAGTATTTGAGTGCAGCCACCATATGCAAGGCGTTTGATTTGAAGCAGCGTTTACAACATGACTTTTATTTAGAATGTTAAAAATCACGGCTTATAGGGTAAATGTACCATGTTAATGTCAGATAGAGGGGTAGCACGGTGAGTTGCATTGCCACCTCACAGCAAGAAATCCTGGGTTTGATTCCCCACTCGGGTGCCTTTCTGTGCGGAGTTGGTATGTTCTCCCAGCGTCCATATGCATTTTCGCCAGGTACTCTAGTTACTCTAGTTTTTCTCAGACAGTCCAAAAACATGCTGCTGCCTAGGTTAATTGGCATGCTGACTAAATTTCTCCCAGTACCCTGCAATTGACTTGCGTCCCATCATTGGTACAGCCCTGCCTTGCTTGCGCCCTGTCTCTGCCAGCATAGGCTCTGGCTTTACCGTGAACCTGTACAGGACGAACCGTGTACAGATAACGAACGAATATTATACAGCCACCGTTGTTGTTTCCATGCCGTTCTCTCCGCAGCTTTGTGCAGCGCTTTGTGACCCTCGGGTGAAAGGCGCTCTATAACTGCAATTATTATAATTCTCAGGTGGTGAGTCGCGATCCACCAGTGAGCTGCGAGCACCAACTAACGGTCGGTGGAGGCCAGACCCAAGTGACCTTTGAAGTGCAACAGATTGAGAAGCCCTGCAATATAACCTCAATTTTACATTCTGGACAGTACTACAGTTCCTTAGACCATGAGGACCAACACTGAGACATGTAACTGGACTCGATATCGCTTCCTGTAGAATGCGTAGAGCTTTCAAAGCTAATGTGCGTTGAACTTCATAATTACTTGCGGTTTGTTGTCATCTCTGTGCAATGTCTGTAGCACGGGGTGGGGGAGAGGGGGCGAGGGGAGCGGGGGAGCGAGGGAGAGGGGAGCGGGAGGCAGGAGGGCGGGAGTGTGGAGGAGAGGGGAGCGGGAGGCGGTAGGCGGGGGAGAGGGGGGCACGGTGGCGCAGTAAGTGGTGCTGCTGCCTCACAGCAAGAAGATCGCGTGTTCAATTCTCGACTCAAATCCCCTATTTGTGTGGAGTTTGCATGTTCGCCCCGTGTACGTGTGGGTTTCGGCAGGTACCCTAGTTGCCTGGCGGAACCCAGACATGCTGCGTAGGTTAAGTATCCTGACAATTGGCCCTAGTGCCCTCAGATGTTTCTACTTGTTTAGTTATCCCCGTTGGACAGCAACTAAAAATAGCTGCATACCTCAATGGTTCCTTCTTCACTTGACAGTAAATGCGCGTGATGTATATAGGATTTATTATTATTTACTGAATACTGCTACCACTCACATCACATTATACCCAGCTCCTGACTCCCATATTTTCCTTCACGATCATAGTTGATCTATAGGCGGCAGGGTGGCGCAGTGGTAACATCTGTACCTCACAGAAAGAATGATCTTGCCCGAGCAGGTTCGAAACCCGCCCTGGGCACCTTTCTGTGTGGAGTTTGTGTATTCTCCCCCTGTTCTGCGTGAGTTTCCTCTGGGCTCTCCGGTTTCTTCCCACAATAAAAAAAAATACTCATTAATTAATTGGCCGATGACATCCTAATATATAGGAAGCAGTTTGTGGCAATATGGTGCTGGCAAACCGCCTGGCTGCCTCTCTGTGCTTTCTTCGCGCCTCTGAGTCGTTCTCTGTCGAATGAATACCTTCAAAAGTGAATTAATGTGTGTGCGTTATAAATGTAAAATTATTATCAATAACTGTCATAGTTTAGAATTCGCTAAAGCACAACCTGGCATCCAGCACATGACGCTCCAATTGGTCAAATGTCTGTTTGGTTCACGAGAGTGGTGGACAATTCTACTCAACTGTAACATTCGAAAATAAATCCTGCGAAGTGAAGGCATCACGATTGCTCTGAAGAGCCACTCTTTGCAGATAGCTGTGATGAGGGCTCCACCTTATCAAGAGCTGTGTTATTATGGAGCCATATGGACTGACAGAGGGGTAGAAAGACAGAGGGGGTAGACAGACAGGCACACAGACGGAATAGAAAGGCAGGCAAACTGTATAGACAGATAGAGTATACAGACATGATAGACAAATGGGGTAGACAAACATGTAGACAATTTCGCCTCACACGTTGGAGGCATCCTCAGGCGTAGTGTTCATGCGCGGCTTCTATCGTCTCCTTATATGTGTGGGCGTGATGCATGTGTTCTTTGTTGTGTGAGTCCGCCTCTGAGTCACCTTGACACTAATTTCCATATCCTATTCCCACCCCCAGGAACTGTGATTTCCCCCTCCCCGCTTTGTCTGTCATTGCCCGAGCATCGAGGCGACGGGTTACTGCAGCTGCTTCCTCATATCTAAACCATAGAGCTCATACTGTATATAACAATAATAATTATAATGAAACCGGAACAAATGCAGTCAGCTCCAAGAAGCCACACAATGAAGAGCAATGCAGTGGGTGGAGGGTGTCGGTGCATTAACAGGAACGGTGCAATACATGTGCATATCAATATTGCACATGTATTGCACAGTGAAAGCACACTGGGCATTAGTGGTAATGCAAGACAAAGTCTCCTCGCTCAAGCAGAAGCGGGGCATTCATCTGCATTGGCGACTCCTAGCCAGTGACGGGAATTCCACATTCTCATGGTGGTTACCAGTCTCTCCAGAAGATAGCAGTAGTCGATTCCCCACGAAGTGGTGCCTAGTTTTATTTGCCCCCAGGGAGACGATGGGCTAAATTACCACTAAGATCAGGGATTAAAATCGTGCTTGTCAAGTGAGAGCTTTGCCCATAAGCAACACCTGGAACAATAGTGACCCATTTTATAATTACCTATAAAGATTTTAACTACTGCTTTCCTTCAAAACATATGAACATTGTTGGACAGACTTTTGGCAAGTGCTGCCATTTCGCACCTATTTGTACTCTACCGATTTATGTAAGAGCGATCACACGTGAATGTAATCAGATAAAAATAAGTCGACTGCATGGCCTTCAGCCCATGTGTCTACTTTCATTATCTTCATATAGGTGCAGTGATTAAGGAATGGGTTGAGAATATCAGTGCACGACCTGGATTCATACCCAGAACCTCCGCGGTGCTGGCTCAAGCAAGGTGCCAGCCGGAGCTGCCTGGCCAGCTTTGGGTTCCACGGTGTGGGACGCTAGCCACGGAGTGTGTAATATACAAGCGACTCAACCAATCATTTCTGAGGAGTCCCTCAACTAAGAACCACTTTGGAGTAATTGTGACTGCACATCCCACTCTCATACTACGGGCTAACTGGTCTCTGCCATGGGAATGTGGAATTCCCACCGACTTGTGCCTGCCAACACTAAACAGCTCCCAAAATACTCTTTGCTCATGCAGAGGGACACTTTGTGGTACTGCACCGTCACCGGTACGCAGGCGTACAGAGACAAATACGCGCATGCACGTGACAGTCCCGCTCGTGTACATCGCGGGAATGCTCGCCATCAACCGCGTCCATGCACAGATGCGCAGGTGCACCACGATGACCATGAAAACCGGACGCGTTGCGAGCGGTAACGGCCGGTGCCTCGCCACGAGAGAATTTCGACTGATCTCTGCACAACGAGCCAACGACAGCCGACACACAGCCTCCTGAGGCCCCACTCACCACGTGGCCGCGACACGGCTGCTCCAATTGACCGGACCCGCGGTGCCGCCACCCGGCGCGAGGACCCATAGGTGGCCTGATAAGGCCGTAGTCGTCCGCAACGCTGCCTGTGCGCCCGGGCCACGGCCTCCTGAAAGGCGAGGGCGCGACAAACACCGAATTGCGGTTAAATCTGTTGTGGAGGGTATCTGGCAAACGACTAAATAATAATTTGAATAATAATTAATACGTCTAATTATTATTGTGGACATTACTAACACGGAAGGCTTTCTGTTGTGGAGTTAGAGTTTTACAAGCGGACAGTGCGATTGCGAGACCCGTGATTCATCGAACTCGTGTTGTTGATTTACGTAATCCCCTGTTGGCGAGCTCCTGTTGTTTACTCATTATCCCGTGGTACGTGACTCATTGTAACACGCGACTATGCATGATGTCATCTGGAAGGCGCGAGAGGGGGTGGCGCGGGGAAATATAAGGATTCGGTCAGTCGGGGAGTTCGTGAGTTGATCGTCAGGCGGTCAGACGGAGCAGTCATCAGGGCGCCGACATGTAGTCGACAACTCGCTGTGTTCATGATGCTCCGGGACCCGCGTCGTGCTGTTCAATAAAGCATCAAAAGTCAAGAAGTCTCTGCTCACTGGCTGAACGGTCGCGGAGTAAATGCCGGTCCTCGCCGTGCCGTTATCGTCGAGCCGTCACAAGTCTGCGGTCCTAGTCGTGGTGCCACACTGTTAACACTCAAGACAATTTCATTTATTAGGTGTTTAAAAATTAATCAGCCAAATTAATCACGAATGTACTGTTTGTAATGATGTAGGTTTTCACGGCTCGATGCATGATTGCTTCAAAAATCTGCTCTCTCTGGACAGCCGTGTCAATCGCTCTCTCTCCTCTCCTCGCGACGTTTCGCCTCACACGTCAGAGGCGCCTGAGGAACGTTGTGTATCCCCGTGTGTTGTGTTAGTAAGGTATTGTTGTTATGTTATGTCTCCGTTTTCTCGACGATAAGTCCTCTGATGTTCCCCACACACGTTCGTAATGTCTCCTGCACGGCACCCATGCCGCAGCCTGTACCCTGCCCTTTGAAGGACTCGTGTGTGACGCACGCATTGCGACCCGCTGCTACAATCGTACGCCTCCCCTACTCGTCTCATCACAGATATCTGGATCTCCACGCACATCAGCGCTCGCCGCTACCAGCCAATAGTAACGTCAATATCTAACCTGCCGGCGTACAACTTCCAGTCAGACGAGCGAGGAAGAACCACAGACAATCTAGAAGACATAGGCATGCGATAAGCCAGTGCTAACGAATTCAAAAGTTGTGCAGTTCTGTATATATTAATGCATTATTGACAAGTTAATTGGGGCGCTAATGTGTAATAGGGAAGCACTATCTCAGACAGACGAAACACGTAGCCTTCATATTTTCACTCTACCCCCCTGCACCTCGTGAGCCCTGCAGGGCACGGCTCTTGCTTCCAGGCCCGTGGGAAGAAGGAAGCTTCCCACCGTCAGTGCAGTGATCCACCAACCCTCGCCGCCCCACCGCGCAAGCTTGCAGGCAGCTCCCTGGCCGACCTCCCGCCACACCCGCCAGGCCTTCCGGGTGGTCCCCATTCCTCCGGCGGTGCCGCGCTCACCTCCGTGCCCGTAGAGTTTCGGGCGTCGAGGTGAGCGAGCGCGTGTGCGGGGACGGCGGCGGCGAGTAGGAGTACGCGTAGGAGGCCGACGGGCAGAACGCCCGGCCCTCCGAGGCAGAGCGCGCCCGCGACTCGCGGGCGGCCGGGGCGCCGGTGGAGGGGCCCTGTGCGGCGTCGCCACCCGCCACCACTGTCGTCATCACCGGGGGCTCCTCATACTCGGGTGGCTGCTCGTACCCCCTTGTCGGGGTCCGCAGGCCATCACCGGTCACCCAAAATGGCACTGGAAAGTAAACGATGATGATGTCATTTATTCGTTGTCAGTCCCACTTAATCCTGTAGAGGGTGTTGGGGAGCCAAAGCCTATCCTGGCAGACACAGGGTGCAAAGCAGGACTATACCCAGGTTGTGATGCCAGTCCATCGTACGGCTCCGGAAGCAATTTAGTCAGCAGGACAATAAGCCTCGAGGGAGCGTGGCTATTGACTGTGCAAGAAACTCAGAGCATCTGGCGGAAACTCAAGGAGACATAGGGAGAGAACGCGAACGCCACATTTAAAGGCACCCGAGCCGGGATTTGAGCCCAGGTCCTTCTTGCTGAGGCGACGGCGGTATGCACTACTGCCTGGCATCTACACACGTGTGGTTATATTGTGCAGCGCTTTGTGACCCTCGGGTGAAAGGCGCTGTAGAGGTGCAAATATTAATAATATTAATGTTGAAGTAAGCTGTGCTGTACTGGCCTTTGCAGTTGCTCGCTAACAGCACATGACCCTACAATTAGTGTTGGCTATTTGGGAGATCTTTGTAGGCAGGGGGCACGACGGCACGTGGTGGGAGAGCGAGGAGTGCCGCGGGAGCGCCGGCGCACGCCGCACCTTCTCCCGTCACCATGAAGCGCGGGCGCTCCGGAGTGCGTGACGGCTCCAGCTTGTGCAGCCGACCAAACTTACTGCAGCTGCTCGGCTCGTAGTCGCTCTTCACGCCGCCCTGCAAAGAGACAAACATCCCCCGTGTAGCCTCAACGGACTGCAGGGTCAAGTGCCGTTAGCCACCACCTACGTGGGTGACACGGCATACGAGGAACTGGGGACACCGGGTTTGTAGCCCAGCGGGCTAACCGCTGAGCAACCGTCCCCCACAAGCTGACATACACGCACACACGCACGCACATGCGCACACGCCCGCGTAGCCTTAGCGCACTGAAGGGCCCGGTGTCGTTAGCGAGACGCACCTAGAACGTCCGACACGGCTACACGAGAGACGAGAGAGTGGGGTGGACCGCCTCTGTCTCACTAGTGGCGAAGTTTACACACCGCACTGGGCATGACTCATTCAAGGGTGAGTCGACCTGGGTGAGGCCCGGCACGACGCGTTCTCCGCTACGCCACCACTCCTCCCACGAGCACACACACCACATGTAAACACATAGGAGACATCTCTGAAAGCCCTGACACCGTCCGGTCGTGCTTTTGTTAATCTCACGTTATCGTGATGTTAGCCTCAATCCAATCATCGGTATCTGCTCATTAATCATTCACAGGGTCACGGTGAACTGAAGCCTATCCATACACAGGACGCTAATCAGAGCTATGCATAGAATTAACCGGGAGCAATTTAGTCAGCAGGCCAATCAACTTAGGCAGCAACAGCAGGTGGGAGTAAACCGGAGCATCTAGCGAAAACGCATTTAGAGATGAGTTGAACATACAAACTCCACATAGAAAGTCATCCGAGCCGGGAACCGAACATAGATAGGATCTTCTCGCTGTGAGGAATCAGCGCAACTCGCTACGCCTGCACCCTCGGCCACACCTTCAATCAAAGTGGGCTAAGCAACGTCGTTAATCTGAAGCCCTCGCCAGACGGGGGTCCTCGTGGCGGCCTGATGGTTTTGCAACGGTTGGAGACACGTGGGAGGGGTAACTGAAATGAGCCGCAGCGTTTATTATTATTATTGTTTAGAGAAATCTGACGGGTGGCACGGTAGCGCTGTCGCCTCACAGCAAGAAGGCCCCGGGTTCGAATCTCGGTTCTGGTGCCTTTCTGTGTGGCGTTTGCATAGTCTCCCCGTGTCTGCGTGGGTTTTCGCCGGACACTCCGGTTTCCTCCCACAGTCCAAAAACATGCTGCTGCATAGGTTAATTGGCTTGCAGACTAAATTGCCCGCAGTGCCCGGTGATGGACTGGCGTCCCATCATGAGTATATTCCTGCCTTGCGCCCTGTGTCTGCCGGGATATGCTTCGGCTCACCGCGACCCTGTACAGGACTAAGCGGTTTCTGACAATGAGATAAAATGAGAAATCTGACTCGGTCGACGCTTTTAAGCGGCGGAGCCTTCGCCTGGACGCCAGGCTCCGCGTCGATTGAGTTTTCGTGACCCAATCGACGTTTCTCCACGTGACCCCACGTGGAGAAACGTTCGTGGCGGCCGCGATGAATTCCGACGCGTGAAGCGTGAAAGTCACAACGGCTCCGTCGATTAATAAGTTCCAACATTTTCCTGACGACGTGGGAGGTGTAACGTTTCGGAGGAGTGAGCAGGGACTGATGTGGTTTTGTAACCATGCGCGACCGTGGCTTTACCACGAGGGGGCACTGGAAGATTAACATTGGCATCACCGTCACTGGGACACAGGCGAGTGCGGCCGACCAGATTGCACCAATCCGGCAGGGTGGCAACAAGGTGGCGCCGGGTATCCGTTCAGTGGTAACATGTGCGCCTCACAGAAAAAAAGGTCCGACCCAGGTGGTTTGAGTCCCACTACGGAAGCTTTGCTGTGTGGAGTGTTTGTGTGTTTTCCACCTATTCTATGTGGGTTCAATCTACGTTCTTCTTCATAACTAAATAACTAATTAAACAATTGGCCGGTAACATCAACATATATAGTACGCAGCGTCCGGCGAGTTGGCGCCGATTGATCGGATGACTACCTTCCCCCCTCCCTGCGGTTTCCCCGCTAAGCCTCCGCGTCCATGTCTCGTCTGTGACCAGGCATGGATTTTGTGCCGCGCATTATATACAATATTATTGTTCTCATTATCCCAACGGAAGGGATACCGCTGGCTCAGCGGTAGAGCCAGTGCCTCACAAGCGGTAGACAGAGCCTTCAGAGTTAAAAGTCTGCAAGTGCAAATCCGGACGCTTGGCTCTTTGTTTAACAATTATTTTATTTGTTATTTTATGTCAATTGATTCACGTCCGCTATTTTACTTTCATTGATCGACTCTAATGTTGTTGTGACATGCCGTTCTCTCCGCAGCTCTGTGCAACGCTTTGTGACTATCGGGTGAAAGGCGCTCTAGAAGTACAAATATTATTATTATCTCAGCGTCTCTGAAGGGGTCAATAAAATTTACATCTCCTCTTTGGGGGAATTCCACGGTGGTTGCTGCTCAGAAGCGAAATTAATTTACATCTATTACTGGTAGAGTAATATCAGAACCAACCTTCCCACCTGTACTGCACTGAATGCTTCGACCACTTTCGGACCAGACCGGGCTTGTTCCAGACTGTACCGGCTTACTTTCATCTCCGTTGCTGGTCGACTCGCTCCGATATCAAGTGGGGTGACGACACAAGATTGGCGCAGTGGTGAAGGTACAGCGTCACAAACCCGGTGACCCAGGTTTGATTCCTGCTAATGGCCAAAACCAGAGACGATGTTCTGAACTGGTCCTGTGCCTCCCTTAGGTCGACTCAGCTGCAAATGAGTTGCTGGGACCGTGTGTAAACATCGTGCTGTGCCAGCCTACACAGGTACTACTCCTTAGCAGTACTGTACAATACCGGTCTCCAACATTTTCAAAGACAAGACCATTTTTTAAATCTAATTGCAACAGAGGATCTACCGTTAAAATCATATAAATGGCACGCCTGGTCATGGACGAAATGCGGAAACAAAGAAGTGGGGGGGGGGGTGTGGGAGTCATTCAAGCAGTTTCTTCCCACTGTTCAAACACATGCTCCTGCTGCCTAGCTTAATTGTCCTGCTGACTAAATTGCCTCTCGTATCCGTTGATGAATATGCGTCCGACTAGCAGCATAGCCCTGCCCTGCGGCCCGGGATGGACTCATGCATAGCCCTGCCCTGCGGCCCGGGATGGACTCATGCTCACCGCGACCTACGTTCAATTACCGCACTGAGAATGATAATTAACCACTCACATAGCACTGCACTGCATTCGTTCGCTCTCGAAGCGAGAAAGAACGACTTACAGGCACAAGTTACTGCACAAAGGTGGGGAGAGCAGAAAGACAGACACTTGGTAAGTCGACGCCAACCCGCCAGACACTGCTTGCTGTGTATCATATTATCATCGTCCCATTAATTAGGAGAACCCAGAAAAAGCCTACACAGAACAAGGGAGAACACACCAACTCGACGTAAAAAAAAAGTGCCCAAGGCAGGAGTCGAACCGCCTTTGCAGGACCTTCTCTCTGAGATGCAGATGTTGCAGCTGCATGGAAACCGTGCCGCCGACCTAATTGTAATGGGACACCTGTGCTTGCTGCACATATATGCTAGCGCTGCACACTATCTGTGAGCGCTGCACACTATCTGTGAATGCTGCACGCTATCTGCAAGAGCTGCACAATATCTGCGAATGCCACACACTATCTGTGAGCCCTGCACACTATCTGTGAATACTGCACTCTATCCGTGAGTGCTGCACTCTATCTGTGCTTACTGCATACTATCCACACATGCTGCACATTAATTGCGTATGCTGCACTCTATCTGCAAGTACTGCACACTATCTGTGAGTGCTGCACATTATCTATGAGTGTTGCACATCTGAGTGCTGCACATTATCTTTGAGTGCTACACACTTTATCTGCTTGCTGCACACTAACTGCGAGTGCTGCACCCTATCTGCGAGTGCTGCACGCTATCTCTGCTTGTTGCACACTATCAGCACGATATCTGCGAGTGCTGCACCCTATCTGTGAGTGCTGTATGCTATCTGTGCTTGCTGCACACTCTCTGAGAGTGTTGTACGCTATCTCTAGCAACTTGCATTTACAACCCATGGCCGCTACAGTTTTAAATAGAACCACTGTACAAAATATCGGCTTGAGTCGCTATGTATCTGTATATCTCTGTATCTGTATCCATCTCTATATAACTATATGGGTCTCTGTGTATCTCTGTGAGTCTCTGTGTATCTCTATCGATCTAACCACCATACAAAATCCCAGCTCTCCCCACTCTAGATTTTTGTTGAAATTCGAATATCGAGCGTTCAAGACTCTGGGATAGATGTGTGAGTTGCGATCAAGTGGTTGGGGACCTCTGCCCCACAATCTGCTGAGGCTACACAGGGCCCTTGGCTGTGTACGCGACACTGACGTGAGCAGGGCAGTGGCGGTCGCGTCGCGGCATCGTATGGCAGGCGTGCGAAGCGAGCAGCGGGGACGACTCCCTCCTCCACTGCTGGTTGAACGTCTCGTAGGCCTCCAGCTGCAATGCCTCGCGGACACGGAACGTGAGCGGGCGGAAAGAATGCAAGCCCCGGAGCACGGGGGACACAGCGGGAGTGTGGCCAGGAGAACGAGCAGAGGCAAGGAACGTAAAGAGAAGGATTAACAGTGGAACCAACACGGGTCAGCATAACAGTGATGTAGAGCATTTATCATAACAGTGGAACCAACACAGGCCAGTATCATAGTGATATAGAGCGTTAATCATAACAGTGGAACCAACACAAGCCAGTATCACAGTGATCTAAAGCGTCAATCATAACAGTGGAACCAACATGCACCAAGTGCTGTAGGTTTCACGACTCGATGGATGAAAATGGCGATGAAGAGTTGCTCTTTCGGGATCACCGTGTTTCCGGTTCTTCTTCTCTCCGTCACGACCTTTTACCATTCATGTTGAGTGGATGAATGAGTGAGAAAGAAAGTGGGCGAGTGAGTGAGTACGTAGGCTGGTGAGTTTGGGAGTGACTGTGTGTGTAGGTGGGTGAATAGATGAATGAGTATGTGAGCAGGTGAGCGCGTGAGCATGTGGGTGAGTGGGCGAGGAAGCAAGGGCTACAAACCCTGCAACCTTAGTTCGAATCCCGCTCATGGCCACCAATACCAGTTATGATTTTGGGAACCCGTACTGAGCCTCCCCTAGGACGTGGACCAGTACCATGCCTGGTGGCCAGGCGTGCAGCGCACGGGTCAGGTACGCTGCTCGTCTCCAGATAGTGGGAGAGGGATCGGTACCTTGGCAAGAGCCTCGTCGATAGTGAGTCGCCGGTCCTTCACCATCGTCATGAGCTCGATGCGGTCCTCGTCACTCATCGTGATCTCGCTGGCGACGAAATTCACGCGGGGGCTCGAGGGGGCACCTGGTAGCATGGGTGGCACATGGGTGAGTAGCACAGCGTTACCCTTACCAGATACACATACGGGTGAGTCTCACAGCGTTACCTCCTCACCAGACACACACATGGGTAAGTATCAGTGTTACCCCCTCACGAGAAACACACACGGTGACTCTCACAGTATTTCCCCCTCACCAGATACACACACGGGTGAGTCCACAGTACTCCCCCCTCACAAGATACATACACGGGTGAGTCTCACAGTGTGACCCCCTCACCACATACTCACACGGGTAAGTCTCACAGTGTGACTCCCTCACCAGATACTTACACGGGTGAGTCTCACATTGGCCACCTCACCAGATACACACACGGTTGAGTCTCACAGTATTACCCCCTCACCAGAAACACACACGGGTGAGTCTCACAGTGTTACACCCTCACCAGATACATACACGGGTGAGTATCACAGCATTACCCCCCACCAGATACACGAACGGGTGAGTCTCACAGCATTACCCCCTCACCAGATACACACATTGGTATCAGTTTTACCTCCTCACCAGATACACACACGGGTGAATCACACAGTGTTTCCCCCTCACCAGATAGACACACGGGTGAGTCTCGCAGCATTACCCCCCACTAGAAACGTACACAGGTGAGTGTCACAGTATTTCCCCCTCAACCGGACACACAGGTGAGTCTCACA
>JAZEWT010000021.1:9796110-9806394 GCA_036362905.1 Mordacia mordax
GGCTCGAGCCGAGTTCCTTCAGCGAGCCCGTGCCCCTCACCGTGCAACTCCCTCCTACAGATATCCCGGGTTCCTACAGCGAGCCCGTGCCCCTCACCGTGTCCCTCACCGTGCCACTCCCACAGATATCCCTGGTTCCTACAGCGAGCCCTTGCCCCCCACCGTTCCACTCCCTCCCACATAGACCCCGCATCCAGAGCTTGTCGGCTCACTGGATATTTTCTTCTGTAACAATAAACATCTCTCTACCCTCACTGCGTCTTGGTGTTGTCTATCGGGATCTGCTCCTCCGAGTCCCTCGGTTCCTTGGAAAATCGAGCCTCGAATATGCGTGGACTCTGTGGAGTTGATGTTGGGATTTTCATGGCCAGGGCGGCGCGGTGGCCCAGTGGTTAGTGCTGACTCCTCACAGCAAGAAGGTCCCGGGTTCGAATCTCTCGGCTCGGGTGCCTTTCTGTGTGGAGTTTGCATGCTCTCCCCGTGTCCGCGTGGGTTTTCGCCGGGTACTCCGGTTTCCTTCCACAGTCCAAAAGCATGCTCCTGGATAGGTTGATTGGCTCGCAGACTAAAATTGTCCCGCAATGCCCGGCGATCGACTGGCGTCCCGTCGTCGGGTGTATTCCTGCCTTACGCCCTGTGTTTCCGGGATAGGCTCCGGCTCACCGTGACCCTATATAGGATTAAGCGGTTTTAGATAATGAGATGAGATGAGATTTTCATGGCCTATTCCAGGCCGCGTGCACCTGGCCTGTTGGAGGCGCCTTGGAGACGTCACCGTCCTGTAGTGTCGAGAGGCGGATGTTTTGGACGTGTGACGGGAATTGCTTTCAGAAGCATTCTCAAAAGCACCCTGCTGCTGCTGCAGTCAAGGTTTATAGGTCTACTGAGTAAATTGCTCGCGGTGCCCTGCGATGTACCGGCATCCTATCCATGGTATCGCCCTACCCTGTGCCCTTTGTCAGCTGGGCAACTTTAAAAAGATAAAGATAGCTGAACGGTTTCTTCCGGGTTGAATTAAAACGGACGGCTCTTTCCGCAAGACCTACGCACATGGAAGGCAAAACGTGACGAAGCAGAGAGGAGGGTCGCTTGACACGGCTATCCATAAAGAGCAACTGGTCAGGGCATTACTCATGCGTCGAAGAGCAGCTTATAATTGACAACCCTGTGTAAAGATGAGCAGACTGTCTCTCTGAATCAATGAACAGGCGTGGATTTTATTTGGTTATAATGATTTGTTAGATATTATTTTACATTATCCAGGACCGATCCAAATGCCGGACGGATTTTAAACATCGTATTCTGTCAAGTTTTATAATATATGAATACTTTCGCCTGAACGCCACGCACACAGAGACAAGGATCTTGCCGCTCATAGAGCGGTGACCCACGGTGACGTGAGGCTGGGACCTGGGTCTCGGCGCAGCAGGAGTCACGCGTGGGGGGTCTCCGTGACGAGCAGGAGGGGAGGTGGGTAGCGGCCTCTGCTCCTGGGAGCAACATCCCACGCTCTCGGTGCGCTACACCACTCTCGGTGCGCTACATCGCTCTAGGTGCGCTACACCGCTCTCGGTGCGCCACACCGCTTTCGGTGCGCCACAACGCTCTCGGTGTCGTCTACCACATCCTATAGGCCACCACTCTCGGTGTATCTACCAGTCTCCATTTAACCCTGGAAGTTGGAGCCTATACCAACAGACACAGGGTGCGAGGCAGGGCTATACACAGGATTAGACGCCAGTACATCGTAGAGAACTGGTGGAAATGTAGTTGTCAGCACCCTCAATTAACACAGTAGAAACAGCAGCGTGTCCTTGAATTATGGAAGGAAACCGGAATACCCGGCGCAAACCCACGTGGGCCAGAGAGAGAAAGGTAACACCCGAGGCGGGAATCGAACCGGTGTTTTACTGCTGCGAGGCGTCGGCGCCATGCACTGCCCGCCCATTGCGGGGATCACACTTTCGCTCCACAGAACATTCTCGACGATCACAGGTTTCATGTAATTAGCGGCTTTTGCTCTGTCCGGCAATCCTTCCTTGGGATTTGCGGGGAGACTGTTCTGGCATTAACAGCTGCTCGCTGATAAACAAAATACGAGGCCATCGGAATCCCAGCAGCACCTAGCAGAAGATTCGACAAATCCCGCCGATGACGTCACTACGACGTCATTGACGGAGGCATCGCGGACTCTAACACTGTGTCTCCCACCTCTAACACTGTGGCTCTCATTTCTAACACAGTAACTCCCATCGCTAACACTGTGATTCCCATTTCTAACACTGACACCCATCTCTAACACTGTGACTCCCATCTCTATATCACAATATATAACATCGTATGGCTACACAATATCGGTTAAGGGTCAATTAGCGTTCGAATGAATCCCTTTGACCCTGGCCACATCCTGGAAGAACGACTTCCCCTGAGACATCGGAGGTAATCACTCACTTTCAAGATTCTGCAAACGTCTCAAATCGCATCTATCCATCCAGTATTCCTTAGATCTGTCTTTAACCTGCACTATAATAATAAACACCGTTTATAAGGCGTGCTATTTATTCATTCATTTTCGAAGTTATTCATTCGAAGGTAGAACGACTCAGAACGACTCAGGAGTGAGTGGTGACATATAGAGGGGGCGTCAAGCCATGTGGTTAGTCGGCGCCAACTCGCCAGACACGACATCCTAAACACAACGATATTTTCGACAAATTTAAGAATGAGTTGGGTTTTTTTTTTTAACTGTGGGAGAAAACCGGAAAACTTGGAGGAAAGCCATGCAGAGCAAGGGGAGAGAACCTGCAAACTCCACACAGGCGTCTGAAGCCGAGTCGAACCGTCTCAGGCAGGAGTTTCCTTCTATAAGATGCAGACATTACTGCTGCATCGACACCGTGCCCCCCATTAACCACTTGTACGTGTCATCGTGCAGTGAGTACTGTTATATTGTACACGTGTGTTGATTGCTCGAGTAGTTTTAGATTGTATTGTTTAGATATGTATTGTTTAGATTATAATAATTACATTGTATTGTTTCCGTTATATTATTGAGGTTGTATTGTTTAGACTATATTATTTAGCTTGTGAGTATTGTTCAGATCGCAAATTTGTTGTAGCTGCCCTGGATAAGAGTGAAGGTACCACTGCCAGGCGGAGGGAAGGGGAAGGGGTGGGGGTGTTGGCTGGCGCCAACATCCCCTGGCACTGGAAGCACAGATGAACCCTGCATCTAACCCTAACCCCAATCATTAACGTTTTTATTTACATACAACACATTGATGATTGCTTCGAAAAGCTGCTCTCTCGGGACAGCCGCGTCGATGGCTCTCTCTCCTCTCCTCGCGACGTTTCGCCTCACACGTTGGAGGCATCCTCAGGCGAAGTGTTCGTGCGCGGCTTCTATTGTCTCCTTATATGTGTGGGCGTGATGCGTGTGTTCTTTGTTGTGTGAGTCCGCCTCTAAGTCACCTTGACACTAATTTCCATATCCTATTCCCACCCCCGGAACTGTGATTCCCCCCTCCCTGCTTTGTCTGTGGCTAGTCCCCTAATTTCCATCTCATGAAAAGATGCCCCTCACACAATTATACGATCCCTCTCTGATGTCCTGCAGTCTGTCCCGAGAGAGCAGCTTTTCGAGCAATCATCATGCATCGAGCCGTGAAAACCTACATCATTACATACAACACATTGTTAAAGTATAACGATTAATAACGTTAATTCATTCTTTCTGACCTGTGCTTGCTCAGGTAGATGTATTCCTTCCTTTTTGAAAAATTATTAGTTTTATCACCGCTTATTTTCTGTCCTATAATTTATTGCCATTTGACTTTCAGTTGAACTGTTCTGATGTCCTCGACATGCCGATCTCTTCACAGCTCGGATTTGTATGAAATAAAACTCCAAAAAAACGTTATTGCTGCTTTGCCGCTCTTATTTCGTTGTTGATGTGCCGTTCTCTCCGCAGCTCTGTGCTCACTTAAGTGTATGGTCTGCAGTCGAGTTAACTCAGGTGCATATTTTATACAACGCAGATGCTTTTCTCTTATTGCAGCGTTGCTTCCCACTTATAAGCTTAATTGTCTGGCCAACTAAATTGCCCCTAATGCGTTTAAATATTTTAACTTGCTCACCCCTCTCCACGGGTGGCGCGGTGGCCCAGTGGTTAGCGCTGACGCCTCACAGCGAGAAGGTCCCAGGTTCGAATCTCTCGGCTCGGGTGCCTTTCTGTGTGGAGTTTGCATGCTCTCCCCGTGTCCGTGTGGGTTTTCGCCGGGTACTCCGGTTTCCTCCCACAGTCCAAAAGCATGCTCCTGGATAGGTTGATTGGCTCGCAGACTAAAATTGTCCCGCAATGCCCGGCGATCGATTGGCGTCCCGTCGTCGGGTGTATTCCTGTCTTACGCCTTGTTTCCGGGATAGGCTCCGGCTCACCGTGACCCTGTATAGGACTAAGCGGTTTCAGATAATAAGATGAGACCCCTCTCCGCTGGACACTCTTTGAAAATAGCTACACAGCTGAACGATTCCTTTCAGATTAAATAAAAAACTGATTGACGTTTGATGACGCTTTTGAAAGGTCAGAGAGCCAGCAGCAACAGTACTTTGTAACCCTCGGGTGAAAAGTGCTCTAGAATTGCAGATATTAATAATAAATACATAAATACTGTTTTCCCAAAATAACATCAGGAGGAAATCCAAGTCAACGCAGGTACATCAGCAGTGAACATCATTAACAACAGATGTCAGAAGAATGTGTTACATGCTTGAATAACGATCGTCCGTTGAGCGGGTGCTCTGCTAGTCGCAACTTAAAGATAAAGGCGCAGCCCTGCAGTGCCCTCCTCGTGGAGAGGCAGGGACCACGTGCCTCACCTGCAACATGACCTCCCCCTCCGGAACGGCTCCCATCGGCAGGGCAGATGCTGCCCCATTGCAGGCCGGGCTCCAACCGATCGGAGCGAGGTGCGAGGCTGCGGGTGACAGGTGGCGAACAGCGGGACTTTTACAGAGCCGCCCCCACTCTCACCCCCCTCTCGAAACCATACGCATTGGGGTTTTATTGTTTTATTGACATTTACTCGGCTCGGGCGCCTGTCTGTGTGGAGTTTGCGAATTCTATCTCCCCGTATTCGCGGAGGTTTTTGCTGGATACTCCGGCTTCCTCACAACGTCCAAAGACTCACTGCCCAGGTAAATTGTCTTGCTAACTCAATATCCCCCCGGTGCCCTGAGATGTTGCAACTTGCTCCCCGCCGGACAACTGTTAAAAGGATTTGCATGGCTCATCGGTTCCTCTCAGCTGAAACAAAAAGCGACCGGGCAGGGAATCGAGCATAGGTGCTTCTCGGTGCCGCTGTGGGGAGGCGGCAGCGCTGGTCGCCGCGGCCACCGCGCCGCCATCTGAACGGCCCCGGCCGAACCGGGCCCCTCGGGGAAACGCGCGCGGTGCGCGGTGGCGGCATAACAACGCGCGCTATAAATAGTGGGCACGGCTCGTCGGGCTCAGCTCGCGGGCACGGCTCCGCGGGAATGGCTCGGCCGGCACGCTTCGCGGGCATGGCTTCGCGAGCACGGCTCAGCGGGCTCGGCTTGCGGGCACGGCTCGCGGGCATGGCCGGCGCGCTGTCACAACCTGGTTCGACCCTCGGGTGATTTCCGGGTTACCATTGGCGGTGATTAGACCGGGCCGCCAGGCGAGTGATTGGTGGAAACTATCAGAGTGCCCGCCCTACGGGTGGTGTTGCTGCGAGCGTGTAACACGTTCTCGTGATGTCCCTCGTTGGGGACCACGTGACTGCTGTCACCTGGAATTCTCACCGAGGTTTTACTACTCAATATTGCTGCTAACTATGCAGAGTCATCAATAAGTCAGGAGTAAAACTAAACGTATAAATATAACATACTTGGTCGGCGGCAAGATGGCCCAGTGAGTAGCGCTGTCGCCTCACAGCAAGAAGGTCCCGGGTTCGATTCTCGGCTCGGATGCCTTTCTGTGTGGAGTTTGCATGTTCTCTCTGTGTTCGCGTGGGTTTTCGCCGGGCACTCCGGTTTCCTCCCATAGTCCAAAAACATGCTGCTGCATAAAATAATTGGCTTGCAAACTAAATTGCCCGTAGATGGACTGGCGTCCCATCGTGGGTATATCCCTGCCTTACGCCCTGTGTCTGCCGGGATAGGCTCCGGCTCACCGCAACCTTGTACAGGACTAAGCAGTTTCTGACAATGAGATGAGAACATACTTGGTGTTGTGTAGATAAAATGTGTGCTTACGAAGGATGCGAACTCGTTACCCTCAGAGCGGAGACACACACTACTGCTCAATAACACTCAGATTCCACATTCCTATGGCAGACTCATTGTGTAGCAGAATGCCGTTGGATTTGAACCAAGATGTGTTTTTTTCTGTAAGTAACGTGTGGTGTTTTCTGTAAGTAACGAGTAGTGCTATCTGTAAGTAACGTGTGGTAGTCTCTGTAAGTCAGGTATGGTGGTCTCTGTAAGTAACGTGTGGTGGTCTCTTTAAGTAACGTGTGGTAGTCTCTGTAAGTAACGAGTAGTGCTATCTGTAAGTAACGTGTGGTAGTCTTTGTAAGTCAGGTGTGGTGCTCACTGTAAGTAATGTGTGGTGGTCTCTGTAAGTAACGTGTGGTGGTCTCTTTAAGTAACGTGTGGTAGTCTCTGTAAGTAACGAGTGGTGCTCTCTGTAAGTAACACGTGGTACTCTCTTTAAATAACGTATGATGGTCTCTGTAAGAAAACGCGTGGTGCTCTCTTTAAATAACGTATGATGGTCTCTGTAAGTAACACGTGGTGCTCTCTTTAAATAACGTGTGGTGGTATCTGTAAGTAACGTGCGGTGCTCTCTGTAAGTAACGTGCGGTGCTCTCAGTAAGTAACGTGCGGTGCTCTCTGTAAGTAAAGTGTGGTGCTCTCTGTAAGTAACGTGTGGTAGTTTCTGTAAGTAACACGTGGTGCTCTCTTTAAGTAACGTGTGGTAGTTTCTGTAAGTAACGCGTGGTGCTCTCTGTAAGTAACGTGCGGTGGTCTCTGTAAGTAACGTGCGGTGCTCTCTGTAAGTAACGTGTGGTGGTCTCTGTAAGTAACGTGTGGTGGACTCACCCACAGAGCCGCGAACTCACAGAGCCGCACACCCACGGAGCCGCACACCACGGAGCCGCGCACCCACGGAGCCGTGCACCCACAGAGCCATGCACCCACAGAGCCACGAACCCACAGAGCCGCCCACCCACAGAGCCACAAACCCACAGAGCCGCACACCCACAGAGCCACACACCCACAGAGCCACAGATCCACAGAGCCGCACACCCACAGATCCACGCACCCAAGGAGCGCACACCCACAGAGCCACGCATCCACAGAGCTACACACCCACAGGGACACACACCTATAGAACCGCACACCCACGGAGCCGCACACCCACGGAGCCGGACATCCACAGAGCCGCACACCCACAGAGCCGCACATCCACAGAGCCACACACCCACAGAGCCGCACATCCACAGAGCCACACATCCACAGAGCCGCACACCCACAGAGCCGCACACCCACAGAGCCACACATCCACAGAGCCGCACATCCACAGAGCCACACATCCACAGAGCCACACACCCACAGAGCCACACATCCACAGAGCCACACACCCACAGAGCCACACATCCACAGAGCCGCACATCCACAGAGCCACACATCCACAGGGACACACACCTATAGAACCGCACACCCACAGAGCCGCACACCCACGGAGCCGCCTCCGTCGCTGAGGAGACTCAGGAATTCCCGAAATACCTTGCGTGGCTGGGAGCCACGGGAAACCTTCGAGTTTAATGTGCGGGGGCACCGGCTGGTGGGGGCACGGGCTCGTAGGGGCACGGGCTCGCGGGGGCACGGGCTCGCGGGGGCACGGGTTCGCGGGGGCACGGGCTCGCGGGGGCACGGGCTCGCGGGGGCACACACGATCGCGGTGGCGAGGTGGGTTCACTAGTATAGTTTATATAGATATATTTATTTTTATTCTAGAAGAAAGTGCTCAGTGAGCTTGCAAGCTCTGGAAAAGGGATTCTTGCGATACAACGCTGGCTCCTATCTCTAACATTGGCTCATCTCTAACACTGGCTCCGATCTCTAAAACTAGTTCCTGTCTCTAAAACTGGCTCCTGTCTCCAACACTGGCTCCTATCTCTAACACTGGCTTCTATCTCTAACATTGACTCCTATCTATTACACTGGCTCCTATCACTAACACTGACTCCTATCTCTAACACTGGCTGCTATCTCTAACACGGACTCCTATCTATAACACTGGCTTCTGTCTCTAAAACTGACTCCTATCAATAACACTGACTCGTATCAATAACACTGACTCCTATCTATAACACTGGCTCCTATCTCTAACACGGACTCCTATCTATAACACTGGCTCCTGTCACTAATACTGACTCCTATCAATAACACTGACTCGTATCAATAATACTGACTCCTATCTCTAACACTGGCTCCTGTCTCTAACACTGAGCCGTCCCTGTTTCCGCCGCCAGTCCAGGTGCAGCGTGCTGGCAGCGGTGGCTGTTTCGATGAACCACAAGGCAGGGCTGTGACCAGCATTCGACGCGAGTCCATCGCAGAGTATCGGGGGAAATTTAGTCAGCAGTAGCAAAAGCAGGGTATCTTTGGACTGTGGGCGGAGACTGGAGTACCCGGTCACCGAGATCGTGAATGAGTGAATAAGTGCGTGGTGGGTGAATAAGTTGGTGAGTAAGTGGGCGAGTGGGTGGATGGTTGGGTGAGAGGGTGGATGGTTGGGTGAGAGTGAATGGTTGGGTGAGAGGGTGAATGGTTGAGTGAGAAAGTGAATGGTTTGGTGAGTGTTAATGAATGGTTGGGTGAGAGGGCATAATGGTTGGGTGAGAGGGTGCGTAAGTGATCCAGCAGCCGCGTAAGTGGCTGAATACAGCAACTCTTTGAACTGTGGGATAAAACCATAATACCCGACAAAACCGCAAACACGGACAAGGAGAGAGAACACGCAAACTTCACACTGAGAAGCGACACTCGAGCCGGGAATCGAACCGGGACCATTCTCGCTGTGAGGCGGTAGCAGCGCTGCAGACTTTTTGGAAGAAGGTAATAAAATAAATAAAATTGCAACACAATCCCAAGTTGGCGGCGCGGTGTAATTATCAATGTCAGTCACGCTTATCGGCGCTAATGCTTGGTAAATATCCATCCATCACGCTGTCGCTTTACACTGATCACCGAGTCGGGCCCCCGTTAGCAACAAAAACAAGTGGACCGTTACCTTGTTATCCTGTTACGTGTGGAGGCCTACTTCGTGGGCCTCGGAATCACCACGGACGCTGGCTGTGTACCCACGATGTTGCCCTTGTGAACCCCCCCTCGGAAAGTATTTTATGCCACACAGACACACATGCAACGACCACTATCGCACTCAACCGCTAGATGCCTGCGCGCATCCATTGTTAGAGCGGACATTTGACAACAGCATTTTGTTCCACACTGATGCAGTGTCCGCACGACACGGGGTTCGGTTGGTAGCAGAACGACGATGGACTCGGCCCCAGCGGCTGAGGTTTTGTCCATAGGCCCTGTCAGTAGGACAGTTTGGTTGGTGGTTCCTCAGTCAGCTGGTATTCGGCCTAGGGGGCGCCGGGTTCCACCTACCAGTTCTGCCGGGGAGAGAATAACTCTCCTGGAACGTTAAAGCTGCAGACAATTGTGTTCCGGCGGGGTTGCCGGCCAGAGGGGGCCATCCAACCGGCATGCATTGCAGGGCCAAGCTGGGTGGGGTTTCCAACGGACGTTGCGCGCCATATTCTTACCCTGTTGTTGTAACGGCTGGGTCACGTGATTTGGGCGGGCCAGACAGTCGGCGCAAGGTGTTGACGATAGTCAGGATTGGCCGATTCTCCAGACAGACCGGCACCAAGGTGTTTACAACAGCGGTGATATTTTAGGAGAAAGAAACGGCGCCCAGAGACAAGGGGGAACGACGGGGATTGGTGGAGAGAGACACGGCCGTTAAAAAGGGGCGGTACGAGCCGGGGGGCAGGTATTTAACAGAGCGCAGAGCAAGGGGGCGGAGGAGTGGCCAGTTGAGTCGAAGCGGTTAGGTTGGCAGACATGTAGAGGGACGAGGGCAGAGAGTAGCGGGGTTTAGTTAGTTAGCGGGATTAGTTAGTCATGTTAAGGGCAGTCGAGTAGCGGGGTTTAGTTAAGTCATGTACGAGAGTTGTGCCCGGA
>JAZEWT010000021.1:9833081-9847167 GCA_036362905.1 Mordacia mordax
GTGAATGAATGAGTGAATGGGTAAGTAGGTGAGTGGGTGAGTGAGTGGGTGAATGAGTTGGTGAGAGGGTGAGAAGGTGAGTGGGTGGTTGAGTAGCTGAGTGAGTGGGTGATTAGGTGAATGGGTAAGTGAGTGGGTGAATTAATGAGTTGGTGAGAGGGTGGGTGAGTAGGTGAGCGAGTGGGTGATTAGGTGAGTGAGTCAGTGAGTGGGTGAATGAGTGAGAGGGTGAGTGGGTAAGTGAGTGGGTGAGTAAGTGAGTGGGTGAGTGAGTGGGTGAGTGGGTGAGTGGGTGAGTGAGTGGGTGAGTGGGTGGTTAAGTGAGTGAGTTTTTTATTTTACGAGGGCAGCATGGTGTTGCAGTGAGTATTACTATCTCTTCACAGTAAGAAACCCTGGCTTCGCTTCCCAGCTCAGCTCCCTTCTGTGTGGAGTTTACAGTTGTCTCTGTGTCTCCGTGGGTTTTTGCTGGGAACTCCGTTTTCCTCCAACAGTACAAAAAATGCTGGCAGCTAAGTTAATTGCTTGACTAAATTGCCCCCGGTGTTCTGAGATGTTGGAACTTGCTTACGCCCAACGCGCTGGACAACTGTTAAAAATAACTGCATATATTTAAACCGTTCCTTCTAGCTGCTATGAAACCTGAGCGAGTGAGTGGGTCGATGATAGATTCCGGTTCCGTAGGTAAACGTGGCACGAGTAGAGACAAGGAGGAGGAGTCGGGAAAGACGAGTCCCACTTGCACGATGCAGAGACCGCGGTTCTGCACGGCGACAAAGAGAAATCGGCGCAACAACAACGGCGTGGCGGCCCCCTCGGCGCGCTCATCCTCGCGCTCACCCACGCACTCACCAACGCACTCACCCAAGCACTCACCCGCGCCGCCCAGTGGAGCCGAGAAGAGGTGCAGCTGCTGCCGGAAGAGGTGCCGGTCCTCGGAGTGCAGGAGCTCGTAGATGCTCTGGTGCAGCACGTCGCACTGAGCACAGGACCAACGGTGGAGGTAGAAGTCACAATGACTCGTGCAGCCGCTCACTGCGCACGATGACCACTGATCAGAGTGGCTCCTCGCTAAGGGGACGAGGGGAGCGCACGGCACGGACATCCCGAAAGAGCAGCTCCGATCAGCAATCGCGATACAAGGGTTCTATTAATTTGATTGTGGAAAGAAACTGGAGAGCCCGGAGGAAACCTGCGCGGAACCGAGGGAAAGAATACACAAACTCGCGGATTAATGCATTTGGGGTGGTAATCGAGCGACGGCGCGGATGTTCATGCTGCAGTTGTTGGTGGTGCACTGCACTACCGGTATACACGTGTGGAGGCCCACTTCGTGGGTTTCGGAACCACCAGGGACGCTGGCTGTGTTTTCGTTATGTTCCTCTTGTGAACCCCCCCTCGGAAAGTATTTTATGCCACACAGACACACAGGCAACCACCACTAATGCACTCAACCGCTAGATGCCTGCGCGCATCTGTTGTTAGAGCGGACATTTGACAACAGCATACTGTTTCACACTGATGGAGTGTCCGCATGACACGGGGATCGGTGGGTAGCAGAACGACGATGGACTCGGCCTCAGCGACGGAAGTTTTGTCCATGAACCCTGTTGTAGAACAGGTTGGTTCGTGGTTCCTTCGTCAGCTGGAATTTGGCCTAGGGGGCGCCGGGTTCCACCTACCAGTTCTGCCAGGGAGAGAATAACTTCCCCGGAACGTTAAAGCTGCAGACAATTGTGTTCCGGCGAGGTTGCCGGCCAGAGGGGGGCCATCCAACCGGCATGCATTGCAGGGCCAAGCTGGGCGGGGTTTCGAACGGACGTTGCGCGCGATATTCTTGCCTGTTGTTGTAACGGTCAGGTGTCGCCATGGGATAGGCCGATTCTCTAGACAGACCGGCGCCAAGGTGTTTACGACAGCGGTGATTGGTAGGAGACAGAAACGACGCCCAGAGACAAGGGGGAACGACGGGGATTGGTGGAGAGAGACACGGCCGTTAAAAAGGGGCGGTTCGAACCGGGGGGGAGGTATTTTTAACAGAGCGTGGAGCAAGGGGGCGGGGGAGTTGGAGTAGTTGTTGCGGTTGCCAGTTGAGTCGAAGCGGTTAGGTTGGCAGCCATGTAGAGGGACGAGGGCAGTTAGTTAGCGGGGTTTAGTTAGTTAGCGGGGTTAGTTAGTTAGTTAGTTAGCGGGGTTAGTTAGTCATGTTAAGGGCAGTCGAGTAGCGGGGTTTAGTTGAGTCATGTACGAGAGTTGTGCCCGGAGCTGTGTGAGGCTGTGCCGAGGGGCTATGCCCAAGTGGTTGTGCCGCGTAGCGAATTGTAGCGAGGGAGCAGTTGGGGCGGCTGAAAAGGGACCTCGCGCGGCGCACGAGTCTGCAGCAGTGAAAAGGCTTCCAAGACATCTGCTGTCGGGTATTTTGTATCAGAGCGGTGGTGTGAGAGAACGTGGTGTGAGCGCGGTATGTGTGAGAGAATGCGCCACGCCGTGTGTCGGAGCGCCGCGTGTGATCACTCAGGGACCGAGATAGCGCGCGCTGCATGTGATCACTCAGGGATCGAGAGAGATTGCTGTTAGGAGTTAGGGATCGCTGGAGATCTAGGGAAGATATTTACGGAGGTGGGGACTCTAGAGTGTTGCGGACCATCACACACGCACTCGCCTCGGTTATCTGATACAGGCACTGGTGCCACTTTGTAGAGTAGGGGTCTCCAAGCAGTCGGGATCGACTCACAGAGATACATAGAGACTTATAGATATACGGACAGACTCATAGAGATACCCACAGACTCGTGGAGATACACACACTCATAGAGATATAGAGATACTCATAGAGATACACATAGACTCATACAGAAACACAGAGACTCATAGAGATACACTCATAGAGATACAGAGAGACTCACAGAGATACTCACAGACTCACAGAGATACACAAAGACTCATAGAGATACACACACTCATAGAGATATAGAGATACTCATAGAGATACACATAGACTCATAGATCTTAACACCTGCATAATTGCCAGAAACTGTAAAACCTGTTCTACTTATATGGTATCTGTGGGTCGCAAATACAAGCAACTGGAAATAGTGTGCAGTACTTATAGATAGTGAGCAGTGCTTTGTGACCCTCAGGCGTAAAGCGATCTGAAAGTACAATGATGATTAATTATTATAGTGTGCAGCCCTCATAAAGTGCAGTACTCATATATAGTGTGCAGAACTCACAGATAGTGTGCAACGCTTTGTGACCCTCGGGTGTAAAGCGCTCTGGAAATGCAATTATTTTATTAATTATTATTGTGTGCAGGCCTCACAGATAAAGTGCAGCACTCATAGTGTGCATCACTTACAGATAGCGTGCAGCATTCGCAGATGGTTTGCTGCAAGCACAGATAATTTGCAGTGTTTAGCGATAGTGTGCAGTACTCAGCAATTTGTACAGCAAGCAAATGTGTCACACTAAGAATAAGTATCATGTACAACGTACATTTTGAAGTGCTGTAGCAAAGTACATTTTTTAGAGTGGATTTTCTGTTGCTTTTCGATTTTAAAAGTGATTCTGTTTTGAAAAAGGTTTGAAATCATTGCTGTAGGAGCCTATCGAGGAACGAACAGAGTGCGAGGGTAGTGCTATACCCAGGATGGGACGCTAGTCAATCGCAGGGCACGGGGGTGATTTAGTCAGCAACTGTAACTATTAACCTCAGAAGTGTATTTTGAACTGAGGGAGGAAAACGGAGCACCAGGTGGGTGGGTGGGTGAGCGGATTTGTGGTACAAGTCTACCTAGCTTGGCACAGGTACCACCACTTAGTGGCAAATGGCGGTTGTTGTTGTTGTTGTGGGTTAGTGGTTAGATGAGTAGGCAGGTGAGTGAGTGGATGAGTGTGCGGGTGAGTAAGCGGTTGAGTGGGCAGGTGAGTGGGTGAGTAGGTGAGTGGCTGAGTGAGTGGGTGAGTGGGCGAGTGAGTGGATGAGTGGGTGAGTAAGTGGGTGAGTAAGTGGGTGAGTGAGTGAGTAGATGAGTGAGTGGGTGACTGGGCAGGTGAGTGGGTGAGTGGGTGAGTAGGTGAGTGGGTGAGTGAGTGGGTGGGTGAGTGGGTGAGTGACTGGGTGGGTGAGTGACTGGGTGGGTGGTGTGGGCGACAATGCACACAGCCGCCTTCGTCTCCCCAGTGGTGGTGTGAGCGAGGAATGAACTGGGAACCCGGATTCTTGGCACCTGGTGGTATCCGAGGTAGTCTTCGATGGTATGCGACGCGTAGAAGATTGTCCCTCCTGCCGTCACCACCATCATGAAGCTGTCCAGAGCCTACGAAGACAAAGGTTCACCGTATAGCCTCACCAGACTGTGGGGTAAAGTGCAGTTAGCGAGCAGCGCCTGTGAAAGAGGACGCGGCAGGTGAGAGAGAGTGGGTAGCCAGCGTAACGTTCGGCTGCCTTTGTGTCCCAGATCACACACACTCAGACACATTCACACAGCACAAACAAAGAACTCCCACATAGCTTCAACGGACTGTCGGGTCATGTGCGGCTGTCTCCCCACTTGCGAGGTTTACACACCACACTAGGTACCCATTTGAGGCTGAGTCGAAATAGGGGAGGCCCACGACCGGTTCAGAAAATCGTCGCTGGTGTTGGCCGTGAGCGGGACTCAAACTTTGGTTGCTGGGTTGGGAAGGGGATGCGAAACGTCGCGAAGGAGAGATGACGAACTCTTTGGCTGCTGGTGTCATTGCCGTTAGCGAACACCTATCAAGACATCTTTTTTGCGAAAGACAATCCGTGGAATTCTCATCATTAACATCAGTCCCACCAGAGCCTATCCTTGCAGACACAGGAAGGAAGGCAGGGCTATACACATCATGGGACACCAGTCTATCATATGGCACCGGTGGAAACTTAGTCAGCAGAGTAATGGCAGCATGTCCTTGGACTGTGGTTGCAAACCAGAGTACCCAGCGGACACAGGGAGAGAACGCGTAAACTCCACACAGAAACGCACCCGAGCCGGGAATCGAACCAGGGACTTCTTTCTCTGAGGCGCTACTCATAGCGCCATCAAGTCACTGGAGGATGATGTAGCAAGCGTGCGTGTGTGCGTGTGAGGTTTCCGGGTTCAAATCCTTTCTTTAACTGCACAACGCCAAAGCTTTAATATCTCAGCTTCACTTCCCACGCAGATCACACTTCTGAAACTTCATCACCAGCAGCAATTTTCCCAAAAAGGAAGAAATCCAGGACAAAGCAGCATAAACATCATCACCAAGAAACGTCGAAAGGTGTCACACGCTTGGAACAGGAACACCTGTAGAGCGGGTACTCTGCTTGTCTCGCCAAAGTAGTTTTTTTTTCAGTCGGTATTTGCTCCACGCTGGCAGCGCCAGAGAGCGCCGGGCGATAATTGTGTTGCGAGTGCTGTGATTTGTCACGAACGCTACAGACGAGAGGCGCCAATTGCCATGAGGTTGAGTCACACCAGGCGCCGTATATATCGAGGTGCGCACCACAGGGATACACGCCGACGGGGGTGTCAATTATTATTTATTTGTCATCACGATGATTGTGGTGGCGCGGCAATGGTTGCACTCGGTTATAGCTGCTGCCTCGCAGCGAGAAGGCACCGGGATCGATTACCGGATCGGGTGCTTGCGTAGGTTTTTGCAGGGTAGAGAGCTGCTCGTGCCAACCACTCAACCCACCCACTCCTCACTCACCCAGTCACTCACTTACTCATACACCCACTCACCAACTCACTCACCCATACACCCACTCAACCAATCACCTACCCACCCATACACCCATCCACACACTCACCCATACACCCACTCACTAACTCACCCATACACCCACCCACTCACTCACCCATACACTCACTCATCCACTCACCTACTCACCCATACACCCACCCACTCACTCACTTATTCACACATACACCCACGTACTTACACCCATACACCCAAACAGCCACTAACTTAATCATACACCCACGCAATCACACACTCAATCACCCATACACCCACGCAAATACCCATGCACCCACTCACTCACCTACACACCCACGCACTCACCCACTCACTCCTCACCCATACACCCAACTACCCACTCACCCACTACACACTCATCCATACACTCACTCACTCATTCACCTACTCACTCACACATACGTACACTCACTAACTCACTCAGATACCCAACCACTCACCCATACACCCACTCACACTCTCACCCAATCACCTAAACAACCACACACTCACCCACACACTCACCTACTCACTCCTCACCCATACACCAAACAACCCACTCACCCACTCCTCACTCACTCATACAACCACCCATTCACACACTCACTCACCCATACGTTCGGTCAATGACTCACCCATATATCCACGCACTCACCCATACACCCGCTCGCTCATCCAAACACTCACTCACTAACTCACACACCAACCCACTCAATCATACACCCAATCACTCACTCAATCACCCATACACCCACTCACGCACTCACCCATACGTCCACTCAATAACTCACCGATATAATCACCAGTCACCCATACACCCAACAACCCTCTCACCCACTCCTCACTCCATAGATCCTGTTGGTAGAACAGGTTGGTTGGTGGTTCCTTCATCAGCTGGAATTCGGCCTAGGGGACGCCGGGTTCCACCTACCAGTTCCGCCAGGGAGAGCATCGCTTCCCCGGATATAAAGCTGCAGACATTTGTGGGCGCGGAACTTGTTGGCTGATGGGTGAGTACAGTAGGCCTAGGCGGGGCATTGGCAAGTTGGGTGGAGTTTTCGGGGGACAATGCGATATATTCCTTCCTCATGTAACGGTCAGGCGTCGCCATGGGATTGGCCGATTCTCTAGACAGGCCGGTGCCAAGGTTTTTACGACAGCGGTGATTGGTAGGAGAAAGACACGGCGCCCAGAGACAAGGGGGAATGACGGGGATTGGTGGAGAGAGACACGGCCGTTAAAAAGGGGCGGTTCGAACCGGGGGGGCAGGGATTTAAGGGAGCGCGGAGCAAGGGGGCAGGTTGCTGTTAGTGGAGTCGAAGCGGTTAGGAAGGGCAGCCATGTAGAGGGACGAGGGCAGAGAGTAGCGGGGTTAGTTAGCGGGGTTAGTTAGTCATGTTAAGGGCAGTCGAGTAGCGGGGTTTAGTTAGTCATGTACGAGAGTTGTGCCCAGAGCTGTGCGAGGCTGTACTGAGCGGCTGGGCCCAAGCGGTTGTGCCGCGTAGCGAGTTGTAGCGAGGGGCAGTTGGAGTGCCTGAAAAGGTACCGAACGGCTGTGCCCGGGCTGTGCGAGGGGCTGTGCCCGGGCGGTGCGAGGGGCTGTGCCCGGGCTGTGTGAGGGCTGTGCCCGGGCTGTGCGAAGAGCTGTGCCCGGGCTGTGCGAAGGGCTGTGCCCGGGCTGTGCCGAGGGGCTGTGCCCAAGCGGTTGTGCCACGTACCAACTTGTAGCGAGGGAGCAGTTGGAGCGGCTGAAAAGGGACCTCGTCGCGGCGCGCAAGTCTGCAGCAGTAAAAGGCTTCCAAGTCATCTTCTGTCAGGTATTTTTGTATCAGAGCGGTGGTGTGAGTAAACGTGGTGTGAGCGCGGTGCGTGTGAGAGAACGCGCGCACGCGTGTGTCGGAGCGCTGCGTGCGATCGATCAGGGACCGAGAGAGATTGGTGTTAGGAGTTAGGGATCGCTGGAGATCTAGAGAAGATATTTACGGAGGTGGGGACCCTAGTTTTTGGGGACCATCACAAATGGTGTCAGAGAGTGGGACGAGCAACCACGCCAGAGGCGGTGATGGGGATTACTAAAGAAATACATTTGACATTTTCTAGGAAGAGTGGCGAGCCGTGGGATTCGTTCCTACGGCACACCACGTGTGCTGAAGATCACGGGAGATGGCCGGATAGACAGGCATTAGGGGAAGTTAACACTGAACCTGCGAGGGCATACAGCCCGGTTCGTGGGAGATCTCTCTTGAGGCCGAGAGGAACGGTTGGGGCGCGCTGACCCCGCGCCTCGCCGCCGGTTTCGGCGAAGATCGAGTCAAAATGGCGAGCGGTTAGCGCACTGTATGGAGCAGTGGCGCAGTGGTTGGCGCGCTGTGTGTGTGAGAGTGTGGAGCTGTGATTAGCGCACTGTAGGGAGCGGTGGTG
Organism: Mordacia mordax; assembly: GCA_036362905.1. Taxonomy (NCBI): domain Eukaryota; kingdom Metazoa; phylum Chordata; class Hyperoartia; order Petromyzontiformes; family Petromyzontidae; genus Mordacia; species Mordacia mordax. The sequence goes on from JAZEWT010000021.1 coordinate 9,841,254, forward strand.
CAGCGGTTAGCGCACTGTGTGTGTAGTGAGTAAGGAGCGGTGGCGCAGCGGTTACCGCACTGTGTGGAGCGGTGGCGCTGTGATTAGCGCACTGTGTGTGGAGCGGTGGCGTAGTGGTTAGAGTGCACTGTGTGGAGCGGTGGCGCTGTAATTAGCGCACTGTGTCTGGAGCGGCGGCGCCGTGGCCGGGGGGGGCGGTGGCGCAGCGGTTAGCGCACTGTGTGGAGTGGTGGCATAGTGGTTAGCGCACTGTGTGGAGAGGTGGCGCTGTGATTAGCACACTGTGTGTGTGAGTGTGGAGTTGTGATTAGCGCACTGTATGGAGCGGTGGCGCAGTGGTTGGCGCGCTGTGTGTGTAAGGGTGGAGCTGTGATTAGCGCACTGTAGGGAGCGGTGGTGCAGCGGTTAGCACACTGTGTGTGTAGTGAGTAAAGAGCGGTGGCGCAGCGGGTAGCGCACTGTGTGGAGCAGTGGCGCTGTGATTAGTGCACTGTGTGGGGAGCGGTGGCGCTGTAATTAGCGCACTGTGTGTGGAGCGGTGGCGTAGTGGTTAGAGCGCACTGTGTGGAGCGGTGGCGCTTTGATTAGCGCACTGTGTCTGGAGCGGTGGCGCCGTGGCAGCGGGGAGCGGTGGCGCAGCGGTTAACGTGATAGCTTCGGTGGAGATGCGCCGATGTGGGGCGGCCATTGTGGTGGCGCCCGTCGGCGCTGGAGCCAGGAGACGGGGGGCCCCTTGGGTCGCCTGGTTCGACATACCCCAGACGGAAGTGAGTGCAGAGCGGTGGCGCCGTGGCGCGGGGAGCGGTGGCGCAGTGGATAGCACCGTGGCTGCGGGGAGCGATGGCGCAGTGAATAGCGCCGTGGCCGCGAGGAGTGGTAGCGCAGTAATTAGCGCGGGAGCCGCGGGGAGCGGTGGCGCAGTAATTAGCGCGGGAGCCGCGGGGAGTGGTGGCGCAGTGATTAGCGCAGTAGCCGCGGAGAGCGCGTGGTGCAGTGGGTCGCGCCATAGCCGTAGGGGGGAGAAAGGAAACGGCAGGACCCCACCCCCACTGACCTTGAAGTGTCTCTAGCCCTTCCGTGCCATTCCCTAGAGGTCGATGGGACTTCACAGCAGCTGCGGTGAATGAAGAGCGGCGTATCGGCTACGGGACGATGCCGAACGCCGGGGGGAGCTGTGTGGAGGCCTACTTCGTGGACCTCGGAACCACCAGGGACGCTGGCTGTGTTTTCGTTATGTCCGCCCCTGTGACCTCCCCCATTGAAAGTATGTTGTGTCACACCGTCACTCACGCAATCATTATTCCTGCACACCACCTGCATGATGCCTGCGCGCATCCGTTGTTCGGGCAGACATTTGACAACAGCATACTGTTTCACACTGATGGAGTATCCGCACGACATGGGGTTCGGGGGGTAGCAGAACGACGGTGGAACTCGACCCCAGCGACGGAGGTTTTGTCCATAGACCCTGTTGGTAGAACAGGTTGGTTGGTGGTTCCTTCGTCAGCTGGAATTCGGCCTAGGGGACGCCGGGTTCCACCTACTAGTTCTGCCGGGGAGAGCATCGCTTCCCCGGATAGAAAGCTGCAGACATTTGTGGGCGTGGAGCTTGTAAGCTGGTGGGTGAGTACAGTAGGCCTAGGCGGGGCATTGGCAAGTTGGGCGGAGTTTTCGGGGGACAATGCAATATATTCCTTCCTCATGTAACGGTCAGGCGTCACCATGGGATTGGCCGATTCTCTAGACAGGCCGGCGCCAAGGTGTTTACGACAGCGGTGATTGGTAGGAGAAAGACACGGCGCCCAGAGACAAGGGGGAACGACGGGGATTGGTAGAGAGAGACACGGCCGTTAAAAAGGGGCGGTTCGAACCGGGGGGCAGGTATTTAACAGAGCGCGGAGCAAGGGGGCGGAGTAGTTGTTAGTGGAGTCGAAGCGGTTAGGAAGGGCAGCCATGTAGAGGGACGAGGGCACAGAGTAGCGGAGTTAGTTAGTCATGTTAAGGGCAGTCGTGTGGCGGGGTTTAGTTAGTCATGTACGAGAGTTGTGCCCGGAGCTGTGCGAGGCTGTGCTGAGCGGCTGGGCCCAAGCGGTTGTGCCGCGTAGCGAGTTGTAGCGAGGGGCAGCTGGGGCGGCTGAAAAGGTACCGAACGGCTGTGCCCGGGCTGTGCGAGGGCTGTGCGAGGGCTGTGCGAGGGCTGTGCCCGGGCTGCGCGAGGGCTGCGCCCGGGCTGTGCCCGGGCTGTGCGAAGGGCTGTGCCCGGGCTGTGCGAGGGCTGTGCCCAGGCTGTGCCGAGGGGCTATGCCCACGCGGTTGTGCCGCCTCGCGAGTTGTAACGAGGGAGCAGTTGGGGCGGCTGAAAAGGGACCTCGTCGCGGCGCGCAAGTCTGCAGCAGTAAAAGGCTTCCAAGTCATCTTCTGTCTTGTACTTTTGTATCAGAGCGGTGGTATGAGTGAACGTGGTTTGAGCGCTGTACGTGTGAGAGAACGCGCGCACGCCGTGTGTCGGAGCGCTGCGTGTGATCAATCAGGGACCGAGAGAGATTGGTGTTAGGAGTTAGGGATCGCTGGAGATCTAGAGAAGATATTTACGGAGGTGGGGACCCTAAATTTGGGGACATTCACACACCCAACCACCCACTGACCAACTCCTTACTCACTCATTGAACCATACACCCACTAACTCACTCACCCATACACTCTCATTCACCATACACACATACACACACTCACCCATAAACCCACTCACTCACCCATACACCCGATCACCTATACACCCACTCATTCAACCATACACCCACGAACTCACACACTCACTCCTCAACCATTCACCCAACCACAAACTCACCCACTCCTCACTAACCCATACACCCAACTACTCACACACTTACTCACCCATACGTCGGGTCAATAACTCACCCATACATCCATCCACTCACCCATACACCCACTCGCTCATCCATACACCCACGAACTCACTCACTCACTTATACACCCATGCCCTCACCCACTCACTCACCCACTCACCAACTCACCCACTCACTCACCCATACACCCGATCACCTATACACCCACTCATTCAACCATACACCCACGAACTCACACACTCACTCTTCACCCATACACGAAACCACAAACTCACCCACTCGTCACTCACACACACACCCATACACCCACATACTGACACACTTACTCACCCATACACCCACTCTCTCACCCATAAACCCATCTAACCACTAACCCATTACTCAATCACGCATACACTCACTCACTCACTCATTCACCCACTCACTTACCCATACGTAAACTCACTAACTCACTCAGATACCCAACCACTCACCCATGCACCCACTCTCTCTCACTCACTCACCTAAACAACCACACACTCACCCACTCACTAACCCACTCACTCCTCACCCATACACCCAACTACCCACTCACCCACTACTCACTCACGCATACACACACTCACCCATACACCCACTCACTCTCTCACGAACTCACCTAAACAACTACACACTCACTCACAATCACCTAATCACTCCTTACCCATACACCAAACCCACTCCTCACTCACACAAACACCCAATGTATTCACACCCATTCACCCAACCAAAAACTCACCCACTCCTTACTCACTCATTCACGCACTCGCCCATACGTCCACTCTCTAACTCACCAATATACCCACCCAGTCACCCATACACCCACTCACCAACTCACTGAACCATACAACCACGCACTCACTCACTCACCCACACACCCACCCACTCACTTATACACCCACTTACTCAATCACCCATACACCCACCAACTACTCATGCACACCCTCACTCACCTATACACCCACCCACTCACCCACTCATTAACCCACTCACTCCTCACTCAGCTACCCACTCACCCACTACTCACTCATCCATACACTCACTCACTCACCCATACACCCACTCACTCAACCATACAACCACGCATTCACCCACTCACTCCTCACCCATACACCCAACTAAACACTCACCCACTACTCACTCACCCAAACACCCACCCAATCACCCACACACCCACTCACTGACCTATACATCCACGCATTCACCCACTCACTCACCCATACACCCACGTACTCACACGGATGCACCTACCCACTCACTCACACATTCACCCAAATGTCCACTCACTAACTCACTCATACACCCACGCACTCACCGACTCCTCACTCACCCATACACCCACCCACTCACCCGTACACCCATCCACTCACTCACCCACTCCTCACTCACTCACTCACTCACTCACCCATACACCCACGCACTCACCCATTCGACAACTCACTAACTCAACCATACACCCACCCAATCACTCACCCATACACTCACTCAGTCACTCATACACCCACTCACTCATTCACTAACTAAAGCATACACCCACCCACAAACTCACCCATACATCCACTCATCCACTCACCCATACACCCACCCACTCACTCACTTATTCACACATACACCCACGTTCTTACACCCATACACCCAACCAGCCACTCACTCACTCAACCATACACCCACACAAACACACTCAATCACCCATACACCCACGCAAATACCCATGTACCCACTCACTCACTCACTCATTCACTCACCCATACACTCAATAACTCACTCATAAACCCACCCACTCACCCATACACGCACTCATCCATACATCCACGCACTCACCGACTCCTCATTCACCCATACACCCACTCACTCACGCGTACACACACCCAATCACCCATACACCCACCAATCATACACCCACTCACTCAATCATCCATGCACCCATGCACTCAGCGACACCTCACTCATTCATACACCCACTCACTCACCCGTACACCCACCCAATCACCCATACACCCACCCACTCATCCATACGTACACTCACTCACTCACCTAGACACCCAACCACTTACCCATACATCCACTCACTAACTAACCTATACACACAAACACACACACTCTAACTCACCCACCCACTCCTCATCCATACACCCAACCACCCTCTCACCCACTCCTCACTCATACATACACCCACGTACTCACACCCATACACCCAACCACCCACTCACCCACTCCTCAATAACTCAATCATACACCCACCAACTCACTAACTCACCTATACTCCAACGCACTAAATCACCTACTCACTCACTCACCCACTCACTACTCACCCATACACCAAACCACCCACTCACCTAATCACCCATACGTCCAATCACTAACTCACTCACCTATAAACCCACCCACTCACCCATACACGCACTCACTCACCAATACACCCGCGCACTCACTCACTCATACACCAACGCATTCACCCATACACACACCCACTCACCCATTCGTCAACTCACTAACTCACCCATATACCCACCCATTCACACATACACCCACTCACTCACTCATACACCCACCAACTCACACACTCACCTATACACCAACGCACTCACTCACCCACTCACTCACCCACTCACTACTCACCCATACACCAAACCACCCTCTCACCCAATCACCCATACATCCACTCACTAACTCACTCATCCATACACGCACTCACTCACCCATACACCCACGCACTCACTGACTCACTCATACACCAACGCACTCACCCATACACCCACCCACTCACCCATTCGTCAACTCACTAACTCACCCATATAGCCAGCCATTCACACATACACCCACTCACTCACCCATATACTCAATACCTCACCCATACACCCATCCACTCATTCATACACCAACGCACTCACCCATACACCCACACACTCACCCATTCGTCAACTCACTAACTCACCCATATACCCACCCATTCACACATACACTCACTCAATCAACCATACACCCAACCACCCTCTCACCCACTCCTCACTCATACATACACCCACGTA
>JAZEWT010000021.1:9872954-9885461 GCA_036362905.1 Mordacia mordax
ACATGTAGTCACGCCGTGTGTGTTCGTCACATGTAGTCACGTCGTGTGTTAGTCACATGCAGTTACGCCGTGTGTGTTAGTTACATGTAGTCACGCCGTGTGTGTTAGTTACATGTAGTCACGTCGTGTGTGTTCGTCACATGTAGTCACGTCGTGTGTTAGTCACATGCAGTCACGCCGTGTGTGTTAGTCACATGCAGTCACACCGTGTGTTAGTTACATGTAGTCACGTCGTGTGTTAGTCACATGTAATCACGTCGTGTGTGTTAGTCACATGTAGTCACGCCGTATGTTAGTCAAAAATAGTCACGCCGTATGTTAGTAAAAAGTAGACACGCTGTGTCTGTTAGTCACATGTAGTCACGCCGTGTGTTTAGTCACATGTAGGCACGCCGTGTGTGTTAGTCACATGTAGACACGCCGTGTGTTTCTTACATGTAGTCACGCCGTGTGTGTTAGTTACATGTAGACACGCTGTGTCTGTTAGTCACATGTAGTCACGCCGTGTGTGTTAATCACATGTAGTCACACTGCGTGTGTTAGTCACATGTAGTCACGCCGTGTGTGTTAGTCACATGTAGACACGCCGTGTGTTAGTCACATGTAGTCACGTCGTGTGTGTTAATCACATGTAGGTACGCCGTGTGTGTTAGTCACATGTAGACACGTCGTGTGTTAGTTACATGTAGACACGCCGTGTGCTTATTACATATTGTCACGCTGTGTGTGTTAGTTACATGTAGACACGGTGTGTCTGTTAGTCACATGTAGTCACGCCGTGTGTGTTAGTTACATGTAGTCACGTCATGTGTTAGTCACATGCAGTCACGTCGTGTGTGTTCGTCACATGTAGTCACGTCGTGTGTTAGTCACATGCAGTCACGCCGTGTGTGTTAGTCACATGCAGTCACACCGTGTGTTAGTCACATGTAGGCACGCCGTGTGTGTTAGTCACATGTAGACACGCCGTGTGTTTCTTACATGTAGTCACGCCGTGTGTGTTAGTTACATGTAGACACGCTGTGTCTGTTAGTCACATGTAGTCACGCCGTGTGTGTTAATCACATGTAGTCACACCGCGTGTGTTAGTCACATGTAGTCACGCCGTGTGTGTTAGTCACATGTAGTCACGTCGTGTGTGTTAGTCACATGTAGACACGCCGTGTGTTAGTCACATGTAGTCACGTCGTGTGTGTTAATCACATGTAGTCACACCGCGTGTGTTAGTTACATGTAGTCACGTCGTGTATGTTAGTTACATGTAGTCACGTCGTGTGTGTTAGTCAAATGATGTCACGCTGTGTATTAGTCACATGTAGACACGCCGTGTGTTTAGTCACATGGACGCAGACATTAATACACTGTAAGCCGCGTCTCGACAGGCGGTGGCTGTGCCTCCACGAGAGACACATAATAGGCTGCGGATTACATAATGAACGAATCAGAGTTAGAATGAATGAATGGAATTTACCTCCTCAACGCGGGTCTCCTCCGCTTTCTGCCGGCGTAGAGCCTCGCGTTGAACATTCTGAGCGCAAGGCGTGATCTCGGTGTGTGTGCGTGCACGTGTCTGCACCTGAATTAAATTGGGAATATTCTAGTTCGTAACACAATGCGTTACGTAGACATATAAATTATAGCTAGTGGATCGGTATGCTATGGGTGTAAATGGCGTTTAAACAACAGTTTATATTTACTTAGCAGATTGTCTTTATTCTATAAGATCCTCGCATCGTTGATTTTAATCAGGTAGCAAAATTTTTCTAACAAAAAAATCGTAGTAATTGTGTTTACTCTTTCTTGTGGCAATTGTGACAATTACATGAACATTAAGCACATGCCACTATCCGGCTACATTGAATAACAAAAGTCACTAGCTCTCATCAACTTAACGAATTGCTCTGCCCAGCGATGCACGTATGTGTGGCTATGTTTGCGGTTGTGTGTGCTGTTATGTGTGCGGTTGTGTATGCGGTTGTGTACGGTTATGCGTGCGGTTGTGCGTGTGCGGTTATGCGTGCGGTTGTGTGTGTGTGCGGTTATGTGTGTGGTTGTGTGTGCGGTTGTATGTGTGTGTGGTTGTGTGTGCGGTTGTGTGTGCGGTTGTGTGCGGTTGTGTGTGTAGATGTGTGTGCGGTTTTATGTGTGTGTGGTGGCGTGTGCGGTTGTTGGTGTGCGGTTGTGTGTGTGGTTCTGTGTGCGGTTCAGTGTTCGTGACTAACAATGGGCAGCGAAATTCCACCCGGCTCTGTGAGTCTGAGTGATGTAACGCTCTGCGCTCGCCTCCTCTATTATAGGAGCTCGCGAACAGCTCTTGTCCCGGCAGCCCGTACAGCCCACACGGGGGACCATTATCTTTGTATCCACGCAGGCTCCCTCCCTCCCGTGGCCCTCCCTGTCTCCGCTGTATGCCCGGGCCCAGCATCTGTGTGCCGAGTCGACTGCTGTGTGGGAGGGGGGGGGCAGCTCGTGGGACTAGGAGGAGGAGGTTAGGGTGCAGTGTGGGTGTCGCTGTGGATCGCTCTGTGTGTGCGGCAGCACTTGACCCTGCAGTCTGTCACGGCTATACTTGGATCTCTTTCGCTTTGGATGTTGGCGGGGGTGTAGTAATTCGTGCACTGCGCTGCGAACCAGGCGGTCCGAGTTCGTTTCCCGCTCAGGGACGGATTCCTGAACCGGTCATGGGTCCTTCCCTCGGTCGTTTCAGTCTCAAACGAGTACCTGGTTCGGTGTCCACGTCTCCACTAGGGAGACAAAGGCGAGCGGGCGTGGTGCTGGCCACCCAGCCTCTTCAGGTCCGGTGGCAACTATGCGGCAGTCGCCCTAAAAATCTCATCTCATCTCATTATCTGAAACCGCTTAATCCTATATAGGGTCACGGTGAGCCGGAGCCTATCCCGGAAACACAGGGCGTAAGGCAGGAATACACCCGACGACGGGATGCCAGTCCATCACCGGGCATTGCGGGACAATTTTAGTCTGCGAGCCAATCAACCTATCCAGGAGCATGCTTTTGGACTGTGGGGGGGAAACGGAGTACCCGGCGAAAACCCATGCGGACACGGGGAGAGCATGCAAACTCCACACAGAAAGGCACCGGAGCCGAGAGACTCGAACCCGGGACATTCTTGCTGTGAGGCGTCAGCGCTAACCACTGCGCCACCGCGCCGCCGCGCCGCCCACGTATATAAACATATTAATTGGTTGATAACACGAGGATATATAAGACGAAGTGTTCAGGAAAATGTCGCCGGCTACCCTCATGACCGCCTTCCCCTCCTCACCTCTGTATGGTTTGTTTGCGCGTTTGAGTCGTTCTCACTCCCTGCAGCACTGAACGAATGCTGTGCACATTATAAAACACACTCATTTTTAATTCCTGGAGCGGATCTCCGAGGTTACCCTGTGATTTACTCCTCCACGGTGTTTGTATGGTGTGATGAGTGTGGTGGTGAGTGTGGTGATCGTGTGGTGTTTGTGTGTATATTGTGTCGTGTGTAGAGAGCGGTGGCCCAGCGGTTAGTGCACTGGGCTACGAACCTGGCGGCCCGAGTTCGAATCTCGCTCAAGACCAACACCGATGACGATTTAACGGCCCTCCCCTAGGTCGACTCAGACTCAAATGAGTACCTAGTGCAATGTGAACATTTTTCCACTAGGGAGACCTGTACGGCGTTGCAAGGTTGGTGGTGTTTGTGGGCTGTTCAGGAAGTCTTGTAATGCCGCACCCATTACCTCCCTTGAAGGGGAAAATGGTGATCTCGATCTCCGGCCCCCAGGTAGAAGTTCGCAGGTTTTAAGAGCATGTGTGAGGTATTGGAGGGGACTCCCCTGAGCTCGAAGAACATCATGGTACAGCTCCCATGCAAAATGCTGAAGGTGGTGTTGGTCTGCAGACTGCCATTTATGACACCATTACAATGGTCTGGAGCACAGGACGGGTTCCACCGAATTGGAAGGATGCCCTACTGGCCACCATCTTGGAAGGATGCCCTAGTGGTCCCCCACCGATTCTCTCAGTATGCCGGGAAAGGTCCTTTCAAGGATTATTCAACATTGTCTTGCCAGGCATGCTTAGGAGAGACATGTGGACCATCAATGTGGTTTCAGGCCAGGGTGGTCTTGCACAGACGTGATATTCTGCTTCAGCAGAGGTGTAGGGAATTCCAACAGGACCAATTACGAATGGCGGTTCTTGGGCGGCGCGGTGGCGCAGTGGTTAGCGCTGACGCCTCACAGCAAGAAGGTCCCGGGTTCGAGTCTCTCGGCTCCGGTGCCTTTCTGTGTGGAGTTTGCATGCTCTCCCCGTGTCCGCGTGGGTTTTTGCCGGGTACTCCGGTTTCCTCCCACAGTCCAAAAGCATGCTCCTGGATAGGTTGATTGGCTCGCAGACTAAAATTGTCCCGCAATGCCCGGCGATGGACCGGCGTCCCGTCGTCGGGTGTATTCCTGCCTTACGCCCTATGTTTCCGGGATAGGCTCCGGCTTCACCATGACCCTATATAGGATTAAGCGGTTTCAGATAATGAGAGGTTCTTGTTGCTTCTGGTGTGTATGGTGTATAGTGATGTTGAGTGGTTTGTGGTGTGTATAACTTTTTTTGACACTGGGCACGGTCGGGGTGTACTTCTGACTTTTTTGAAGGTCTTATAATCCAGAGAATACGATAACATTTCTTTCAGTGTATTGAGTATATTCACGACGAATCGTCACTTAAGAGAGGGTAGCATACGACACGGCTATCTTCGAAAGAGCAGCAATTCTCATTTCTCAGCGTACTTTAACAACACACGATACAATTGGGACTATTCAGGCTACTACCTCGAGGTGAGTTATAGAATACAGACTCTCGGTTAACCTACTCGACAACAATCATCAGTGTGGATGTTAGTCCGTGTCCTCGCGTCCCAGGCGGATGGTTTAAATCCCACTCCTCGCTGTTTGTCCAATGGCCACATCAACATCGGCGCTCATCACGATGACGTTCTGTCAAGAGACACGCGATGTCACAGACACAATGAGCACGACAATTCCTCGTAATCCTGTGGAGGGTCCCAGTGAGCCAGAGTCTATCCCCGCAGACACAGTGCTCGAGGCAGGGTTTTAACCATGATGGGACGCCAATCCATCGCAGGACACCAGGAGTGATTTAGTCGGCAGGCCAACTGATCTCTGCGGCAGCAGCAGTGGTATGTCTTTGGACTGTGGGAGGCAACTGGTGTACCTGGTGGGTGGGTGAATGGGTGGGTGAGTAGGTTGGTGGGTTAATGGCAGAAGCATGTATTTGGATTGTGGGAGGAAATCGGAGTACTCAGCGAAAACCCACACGGCCATGGGGAGGTAACGTGCACACTCCACATGACCAGGCTGCACTCAAACTGGGAATCGAACCTGGGTGCATTGCTGTGAGGCAGCAGCGCTACTCACTGCTTCACGACGCTGCCCCACAATTATCACATTATCACAGTTAATAGTCACGATTAACAACAGATGCGTTAGCTTCACCCTTCTGACGAGCGATAACCTGTAGCCAATGATCAAATCTTGATGCTGGGAAATACGTTTTCCTGGGGTAAACAACTGCAACGATGAAACTAATAAACAACCCAGAACAGATCTGGTCCAATTTCAACGGCTGTCACACGAACAAAGCAAGCCTATGAATATATTTATACTTGAGCAGCAAAGCAGAGCTTGGTGGTACTGGTGACTATGCTAATGATGACGATGATGCAACTGACGGTGCTGATGAAGGATGTTTGTGGAACCCACCTGGGCAGTGGTGACGTTGACGTTGTTGAGACTCATGGTGCCCACGTGTGGCACCAGCACGCCGCCCGCCAACCGCTCTGCACAAGGCACGCGGGTGCGGATGCACGCGGGAGGCACTCGCGACAGCTGCTGTTTCACAATAGCCGTGTAGAGCGCTCCCCTTATCTCCTTCATGACAATCCACTCTCCCACATTGGAGGCATCGTCAGGCTTCTGACTGATGATTACGATTAGCACTAACGCACTCGGCCGCTCACATGCTCGGATACTAATCCTCTTAAACACCTACTCACTCACACTCACCCACCCACCTGCTCACCCACTCCCTCACTCACTCACTCAATCATCCACTCACTCACTCACTCGCCCACCCACTCGCGAAAGAGAGAAAAGGAACACTCCCCACGGCTATCCCCAAAGAGCAGCTCTTAAGAGCAATACTTGTCACCCTACCTGTCAGGTGGTCCTTGAGGGCGTTCAGTAGCAGGGCATGCGCTCTGTCCTCAAGCCGTCCGTCCTGCACACAGCAGCCGATCACAGGAATAACAAAAACAACATTACTAGCAGAGTGATCGCCTTGCGGGAGATCGTATTCTGAGCATGTGTGACACGTTCTTCTGATTTCGGGATGCAGGCGGAAGAGAGGATTAAGATGGTCCATGATATAAACGCACGAGTGGGGAGTCAAGCTATAGTACGACATTAAAGTCTCGGTGCTGTGCTGGTAAAATGTGCGCATATTAACGATTCGAATGCAGTTCGGTTGGTTTGGACATACAAACAAAGACAAAGATCCCCCGTAAAGCCATAGCAGACTGTAGGGTCAGGTGCTGTTAGCGAGCACCTATGAAGTTAGTATGGCACACGAGGGGGTGGGTGACCAGCACCACGCCTGGCAGCCTTTGTCTCTCCAGCGTCGATAATCACACCACACCAGGCACTATCTGAGGTTGAGTCAACCTAGGGGAGGTCTAGAACCAGCTCAGAAACGCGTCACTGGTGTTGGCCATGAACGGGAATCAAACTCGGGTCGCCAGGTTCATAGTGGAGTGCACTAACCGTTGTACAAGTTATACATATAAAACTTTTATTATTAGTAATAATGATTATTTATCAGACGCCCTTATCCAAGGCGACTTACATAATTATAGAAGAAACCACAGAGTGGCGAGGTGAAGACAGCCATGCATTCAGCCAGCGCCAACATTTGCCAGACACCGTGTAATATTCCGATATTATCAACCAATTGATGAATAAGTATTTTTTTTTACTTGGAAGGAAATCAGCGAACGCGGAGGAAACCCAAGCAGAACAGGGGAGGAGAACACATAAACTCCACATAGAAAGGGGACATAGGCAGGAATTTAACTGCCTTGGACAGAATATATTTATCTCATCTCATTATCTGAAACCGCTTAATCCTATATAGGGTCACGGTGAGCCGGAGCCTATCCCGGAAACACAGGGCGTAAGGCAGGAATACACCCGACGACGGGACGCCGGTCCATCGCCGGGCATTGCGGGACAATTTTAGTCTGCGAGCCAATCAACCTATCCAGGAGCATGCTTTTGGACTGTGGGAGGAAACCGGAGTACCCGGCGAAAACCCACGCGGACACGGGGAGAGCATGCAAACTCCACACAGAAAGGCACCCGAGCCGAGAGACTCGAACCCGGGACCTTCTTGCTGTGAGGCGTCAGCGCTAACCACTGCGCCACCGCGCCGCCCAGAATATATTTATTTCAACGCCAATTAACCCAGGGCGACGCGGAGAGCACTACAGCCGCTTCACAGCAAGAGGGTCCCGAGTTCGACTCCAGGCTATGGTACCATCACCCCACGTGCAGTGCGCAGTCTCTTCCTGCGTCTGCGTGGGTTTTCTTCGGGAACTCAAGCGGTCGTGTTTACCAGGGTGAGCGAGAGGACGGTGAGAGGCGAGGAGGAAGAGGTGGGGGGCGGCAGAGTGAGCAGGATGGCACCGACTGCGCCCGACACGCTGATGCCCTGTGCCGTCACAGTGACGCGAGGCGCCGCGGTCGCGCGCAGCTGCACGGCCAGCGGGACGGCAGGCAGCGAGTCGAACACCTGCTTCCACACACCGCGCAAAGATCCTCCAGGTAGCCTCGGGTGCGATGCGCGGCGAGTGCAGTTAGCAAGTGGCATCGGCGACAGCTCCCCGCGGTGCATGAGGGGTGGTCCAGCCACCTTTGTCTTCCCCAGTGAGGAAGTTGGTAGGAACTCAGTCGAACTAGAGGAGGCCCAGGACTGGTTCAGATGATCATCGCCGGTGTCGGCTGTGACCGGGAATTGAACTCCGATCGCCAGAATGTCTTTTTTTCCACCGCAGGAACCGAGCCGTGCCACTGAATGGTCAGCACTATAATAATGATATAATAATATTTGCATTTCCAGAGCGCGTTTCACCAGTGTCACAAAGCGCTGCACAGAGCTATCGAGAGAATGGCATGTTAACATTAACAAGAGTGGATTAATTAAAGTAAAAAAATGACAGTCAATCAATGGACATAAAATATCAAATAAAATAGTCGTTATTGTAATTGATTACAGTGTCTCACGAAAGTCAATCAATTGGCAGTCATGGATCAGAACGCTGCTACAGAACCATCTCAGTGAAGCCAGGGCCCTACCCTGGCAGGTACAGGGATAAAGTCAAGGCTAGACACATGATAGGAGGCCAGTTCATCACAAGGCACTGGGAGAAATGAATTCAGCAGGCCCATTAAACTAGGCAACAGCAGCATGTATTTTAACTGTGGGATGAAACTGGAGTACCCGACAAAAGCCCTTGCAGACATGGGAAGCGCAGCAGGGTGTTACAGCGGAAATACCTGCGCCTCACAGAAAGAATGTGCCGCCTGAGGCGGTTCAATTCTTGCCTAGGGCACCTTCCTGTCTGGAGTTTGTGTGTTCTCTCTCCCCCTGTTCTGCGTGGGTTTCATCCAGGTTCTTTGATTTCCTCCCGCATTAAAAAAATACTCATGAATTAATTGGCCGATAACATCGCAATTTAACGCAGCGTCTGGCAAATGTTGGTGCCGGCGGAATGCATGGCTGCCTTCCCCTCGTCTCTCTATGATTTCCTCACTACACCTCTATAATGCTGTAAGTCACCCTGGATAAAGGCCTCTGCTAAATAACAATAATTATTAATAATAATACTAAGCATGCTTTGATGAGATGCAAACTAGGAAGTGAGTCGCGGGCGGAAGAGGATTGTATTAATGTGATTCCAGTGTGTGAGCAACACAAAGGATCCCTTTCAAGTGGATCTCGACCTTTGTCCATTGATCCTGACATAGAGCAACTCTATAGAAGAGACTTAACACATACAAAGTACCTACATATAAATAGGAATCACCCACCACACACGCACAAAGCGCCTGAGGATGCCTCTAACGTGTGAGGCGAAACGTCGCGATGGGGAGAGAGGTAGCGATCGACGCGGCTGTCCCGAGAGAGCAGCTTTTCAAAGCTCATCTCATCTCATCTCATTATCTGAAACCGCTTAATCCTATATAGGGTCACGGTGAAGCCGGAGCCTATCCCGGAAACACAGGGCGTAAGGCAGGAATACACCCGACGACGGGACGCCGGTCCATCGCCGGGCATTGCGGGACAATTTTTAGTCTCCGAGCCAATCAACCTATCCAGGAGCATGCTTTTGGACTGTGGGAGGAAACCGGAGTACCCGGCGAAAACCCACGCGGACACGGGTAGAGCATGCAAACTCCACACAGAAAGGCACCGGAGCCGAGACTCGAACCCGGGACCTTCTTGCTGTGAGGCGTCAGCGCTAACCACTACGCCACCGCGCCGCCCAGCTTTTCAAAGCAATCATCAAAAATAATAAAAATTAATAAAATGCGCAAACTCCATGCAGAAAGGCACACGAGCCGGGAATCAAACTGTTGTGCTTCCTGCAGCAGGGCCACTCCCTGCACCACGGTGCCGCCCTGCACTCAGTACGACGTTCCGGCCGTTCATGACGCGGAGAAATGTTTGCCAGCGGTTCCTGCTTTTGACAGCGATTGCTGAGTGGTGGAGGCACGAGGCCAACAGCAGCGCGGCTCCCCGTCCTGCGTGAGTCACTGTGACGATGACGCGACCGCGGTGATGCACGGTGAAACGCTCGGACAGGGTGGTAGATGAGACAGTTACCTCCGGCATGTAATATCCCAAGCTCTGCGAGTTCAGCTGGGAAGACTTGTTGACTTGTGTCTGCGAGAAATAAAATGGGAGGTTTAGCAAAATAACTACATCTCGTGGCTGCGTTACGAATGTTGCTGTCGGTGTCACATCGTGAAGAGACCACGTGTCTCAGTACGAGGCCGTGTGTCCTGTGTGAGACTGTACGTCTCCGTACGAGTCTGTGTGTCTTCGTACGAGAATGCGTGTCTCTATACAAATCTGTTTGTCTCCGTGCAAGGCTGCATGCCTCCGTATGAGAACGTGCATCTCCGTAAGAGACTGCGCATCTCCTTACGAAACCGTGTCTCCTTCCGAGACCGCTCGTCTCTGTACGAGACCGCGTGTCTCCGTACGAGGCCGCGCGTCTCTGTGCGAGACCACTCGTCTCCGTACGAAGCCGCATGTCTCCATGCAAGACCACACGTCTCTGTATGAGACCACGTGTCTCCGTGCGTCTTCGTACGAAACCGAGCGTCTCTGTACGAGACCGAACGTCTCCGTACAAGACCACGCATCTCCGTACGAGACCGCTCGTCTCCGTGCAAGACCGCGCGTCCCTGCACGGGACCGCGTGTCTCCGTGCGTCTCCGTACAAAACCGCGCATCTCCGTGCGAGACCGCGCGCCTCCGTGCGAGACCGCACGCCTCCGTAAGAGACCGCACGCCTCCGTATGAGACCGCGTGCCTCCGTACGAGACCGCGCATCTTCGTATAAGACCGCGTGTCTCCATAAGAGACCGTGCATTCCGTGCAAAACCGCTTGTCTCCGTGCGAGTCTGTGAGTCACTTGTCCCTGGTGCAGGACCTCTCCCAGAATGCCGCCACAGCCGCCACAGCCGCGAGCGTTGGGGCTCGCCGTCTCACCGCCATCTCACCGGGAAGTCCGTGATGTTGCATCCGAGGACCCCGGCATCGAAGAGGGCCGCCACGGCCGCGTTCACGACGCCGTCCGAGAGACTGATGGCGAGCATCGCCCCACGAGCCACCACCGCCTCCGCCATGGAGATGTGGGGAGACCCTGGCGGGGATGACGGTGCCGGAGGATCCGGCTGTCCGGCGACGGCGCCCTAGGCGAACGAGAGCGACCATCACGCCGATGTCGCTCCAGTCGCACGGAGCAGCCTCCACAGACTCTCAAGGCTGCACGTTCGCGAGCAGCACCTGGGTCAGTTGGAGATGTTTACCACGCACCGCGTACTCGTGTGAGCTGAGTCGACCTAGGGGAGGCCCGGGACAGGGTTTTAACAATCGTCACCGGTATCGGCCGTGAATGTGAATCGAACTCGGGGCGCCGGGTTCGTGAAGCTGCACGACCGCTGCTTCGCCAACTGCTACCACTGGGGCCTTCATCCAGCAGCAGGACGAGGGATGACTTAATTATTTTATTAGTACAATTTACGTGTGGTTTTGGGTGACACGATGGCGCAGTGAGTAGTGCTGCCACCTCACCGTGATTAATGCCCGGCACGGGTGCCACCTGTCCGCACATTCTTTGCACGTTGTCCCCGTGTCCGCGTGGGTTTTTGCCAGGACTCGGATTTCCTCCCACAGTCAAAGACAAGCTGATGCTGCTGCTGCTGCTGCTGTATAGGTTAATTGGCATGCTGACTAAGCCCCCAGTGATAGACTGGCATCCCATCCTAGATATAACCATACCATGTACCATATGCTTGCCAGGATAGCCTCCAGCTCACCACGACCTTATACAGGATTAGGTGGGGATTGATATTAAAATAAACATTAGTTAACCTTGAGACAGAGATGGATTCCATCTGAGCGGATGTCAGGGTCCCGGATAAGCGAGTAGTCCAGCGTGAGATTCGTGCCGAGGACTGGGACCATCACTGTGACATCATCAGCATCATCATCATCATTAGCAAGACGTTTCTATCGAATCCGATCCAGTAATCTTGTGACTGGTATTGTTGACTCCGGTGCCAACATTTGCTAAACACAGCATCCTCTACGTATAAAAATGTAACATAATAATATTATATAATTTATAACGCGCCATGCAAATTCCACACCTGTCATGGGCGAGACACAGACACAGAGGCGGAGCGATAAAACCACAGGAAAGGAGGGAAGTCAGCCAGGCGGTCAGCCGGCGTCAACCTGCAGTCACTGCTTTCTATACATTATGATGTTGTTAGCCAATTAATGATTTTATTTTTTAGTTGTGGGAGAAAAGCTGACTACCCAGCGGGAAACCTACAAACGATAGGTGGAGAAAACACACGAACTCCACGCGGAAAGGCGTCCAAGGTTGCAATCTAACTGTATCGGGTATCACTTTCTTTCCATGCGGCCTGGATGTTACTGCTGCACCTCCACCCTGCGTCCGATGACGGGCAGAGCCGGCCTTGGCCGGAAGGGGGCCACATGTCGGTGCCGCAGCGCCGAAGGGAGCTGCCATCCGGGGCGTTACCTTCGAGTGCGCCGATCGCGTTGTTCACGTCGCTGTCGATGAATGCTTTGAGATGTGGGCAGATCTGTCACACGGGGGAGGAAAGGTCGCTGAGCAC
>JAZEWT010000021.1:9891670-9901752 GCA_036362905.1 Mordacia mordax
AGGTGTGACTCTTGATTCCTCACTCACCTTCGAGACACACATCAACAAGGTGACAAAGGTAGCCTATTTTCATCTCAGAAATATAGCCAGACTGCGCAACATGCTGTCACCTGCTGACACTGAGAAGCTAATACACATCTTCATCTTCTCATGAATCAATTGTTGCAATGCACTGCTCCCTGGAACACCTGCCAATCTGATTAATCGTCTCCAACGTGTACAGAATGCAGCTCCTAGAGTCCTCACTCGTACACCCATCCATGATCACATATCCCCAGTACTGCTGTCTCTCCACTGGTTACTGGTTAAATACAGGATTGAATTCAAGATCCTCCTTCTCAGCTAAAAGGCTCTCACTGGCGCAGTTCCGACATACATCCGTGACCTACTTCAGGCACCCTCCTCAATGCGACTACTTCGATCCTTGAATACAGGCTTGCTGCATGTGCCCAGGTCGCACCTCCATTCGATAGGTGACAGAGCCATCTCGCGTGCTACTCCTAGACTCCGGAATGCCCTTCCACTGGAGATTCGTTCAGCTGAGTCCTTGGGCATTTTCAAATCTCGCCTCAAGACTCACTTGTTCCGGAGAGCTTTCAAGTCCTCCAGCTAGGACTATTGATGCGGCTCAGTGTTGTCGTGCCGGGATGTTGGCTCTCTTCCGACCCGCACTTGCTCGGGAACATATGTTCCTTCCTTGTTCGTTTAAGAAATTATTTATTTTTTGCTTACTTTGTGTGCTATGAGTTATCGCTACTGTTTGACTTTCAGTTGAACTGTTCTGATGTTGTTGTTGACATGGCGTTCTCTCCACAGCTCGGATTTGTAAAAAAAAAACCCACAAAAAAACGTTGTTGTTGCTGCTTTTCTGTTCTCTGTCGTTGTTGTTGACGTGCCATTCTTTCCGCAGCTCTGTGCAGCGCTTTGTGACCCTCGGGTGAAAGGCGCTCTATAAAGCAATTATTTTATTATTAACGCAGAAGATAACATTATATTATCACGTACAGTATAACATAGTAGTACGTACAGTATAACGTTATAGTAAAAGGTACACTAGATGGATGGATAAACTTATTTTGTAAGATTACAATAGGTTTTACCGTATCTGGCGATTATGCAGGTGTTAAGATCTTAACACCTGCATAATTGCCAGGCAATTATGCAGGTGTTAAAATACCAAACACCAAAATAGACACATTTTACAATGTGTCCAGTTTGCAAAAGCCACACATACTAGTGGCAAAGTATGCAAACAGGTAGCTTTGATAACCTATGCATTGTCCTTCAACTGACCGACCTTCACCTGGCAGTGGCTTTCTTTTGAGCCTATTTGCCGGTGTCAGTCGCTGCCAAAAGGCAGTCAGCTCCAGACAATGCAGTATCAATGCTTTATAGCTTAGGTGGGGCTGTTAACGCTATGGGTACTTTTTTGCCAGTATACAAATATAAGATTACAATAGGTTTTACCGTATCTGGCGATTATGCAGGTGTTAAGATCTGGCGATTATGCAGGTGTTAAGATCTTAACACCTGCATAATCGCCAGATACGGTAAAACCTATTGTAATCTTATATTTGTATACTGGCAAAAAAGTACCCATAACTTATTTTGTCATTGCAAATACAGTTTATCGAGGACAAGATTACATTGCTCGTGGTTGCAGTGCAAAAACAAAACAAGGCTGAATTCACATTTCAACAGGGCAGGGCAAAATATGTAGACGATATAGACTAGATAGAGTAATATTAATAATAATTGCACTTGCAGAACACTTTTCACCCAGGGGTTACAAAAGCACTACACAGAGCTTTGGAGAGAATGGCATGCTAGCAACAACATCAGAGTAGATCAATTGAAGGAACAATAATGACTATGAATCAATGAAGGACGTCAAATTACAGATAAAACAATTGTTAAACAAATAAAGGAAGGAATAAGTGTTCCTGAGCAGGTGCAGGTCAACAGTGAGCCATCATCCCAGCAGAACAGTGAGCAGCATCAACAGTCCTTGACAGAGGACTTCAATGCCTTATGGAACAGTAAGTCTCGAGATAAGATTTGAAGATGCCCAGGGACTTAGCTGACCACATTTCCACTAGAAGGGTGTTCCAGAGTATGGGAGCAGTGCACGAGAAGGCTCTGTCACCCATGGAATGGAAGTATGATCTGGGTACATGCATCAAGCACATATTGGAGGGTTGATGTTCTGTTGAGGAGGATGTCTGAAGTAGGTCATGGATGTATGTCGGAGCAGTGCCAATGAGAGCCTTATAGGTGAGAAGGAGGATCTTGAATTCAATCCTATATATAAGCGGTAGCCAGTGGAGAGACACCAGCACTGGGGATATGTGATCGTGGATAGGTTTGCGAGTAACAACTTACACGTTGAAGATGATTGATCAGGTAGGCAGGGATGCCAGGGAGCAGTGCATTGCAATTATCGATTCGTGAACAGATGAAGTTGTGGATTAGCAACTACGTGTTGGAGGATGACAGGATGTTGTATAGTCCTGGCTATGTATCTTAAATGGAAATAGGCTACCTTCGTCACCTTGTTGATGTGTGTCTCTAAGTTGAGTGAGGAATAAAGAGTCACCCGAGACTCCGGACTGTCTTAGCAACTTCAATGGTCTAGTCATCTAGCATCAGTTGGATGGGTTCAGCCTTGGACAATTAATGCAGGATTCCAACAAGCAAAACTTCTGATTTGTCACCATTTAGTTTTAGGAAATTTTAATTGAGCCAGGCCTTCACAGTTGATAGTGAGGACCACATGTTAAAGAACAGACGCAGCAGTGAATAAGTTTGGAATGATGACGTTAAGATTTTGGAATTGGATTTGGTGCTTAGAGATGGAAATGGGTGGCAGTACCTGACGATCAAACCACAAAGGCTCAGTGATGGACAGGTTGGTTATAGATATGCCCCTTGAGCAAACCAGGTCCAGAGTATGGCCACATCTGTAAGTGGCAGATGTCACATTGAATGAAGCCAAATGAGTTTCGAGTGGTAAAGAGATTTCTTGCAAGGGTGCTAATGTACAATATAATAATACTGTAACTTACAGTATAACGTTAGTGTAATGCAAAGAATAAAGTACAGTATAAAGTTATGGTATAACTTACAGTGTAACGTAATGGCATAATATACAGTATGAGGTTATAGTATAATGTACAGTATTACGTACAGTATAACATTGTAGTACAAGGTATAGAATAATGTTAAACAGAGAGTAAATCGAGCTGCGAACCGGTTCGTAACCCTGAGACTGCCTGTATAAGTATTACTATACAGTAAACTCTGGAACGAATCTCTCTACAACGGGCATCGCAAACAGTGGTTGCTGTCTCTAACACTGTCTCCTGTCTTTAACACTGGCTCCCATCTTTAACACTGGCTCCTATCACTAATACTGGCTCCTATCTGTTACACTGTGACTCCCATCTCTTACACCGTGACTCCCATCTCTCACACCGTGACTCCCATCTCTAACCCTGTGACTCCCATCTCTAACCCTGTAGCTCCCATCTCTTAACGCCGTGACTCCCATCTCTACCACCATGACTCCCATCTCTAACACTGTGACTCCCATCTTTAACACCGTGACTCCCATATCTAACCCTGTGACTCACCTGCCGTTACCGGAGAACCGGATGTCGGTATCGTCCAGAGTAGCAGTGCACGCGGTGCAGAGCAGTGCCAGGCCCCCACTGGGACCACGCGTCACGGACAGTGTCACGGACAGCGCGAGCCCCGACACCGTCAGCTCAAAGGAGCCACGGTCTGAGCTGTGAGACGCCGAGACACGGGGACATGGGGACATGAAGACACGGGGACATGGAGGTAAGGGGACATGGGGACATGGGGGCACGGAGACACGGGGACATGGGGACATGAGACACGGAGAAATAGGGACCTGGAGACACAGGGACATGAGGACATGGGGACGTGGAGATACGGGGACACAAGGATATGGGGACACAGGGACATGGACACACGGGGACACAGGGACATGGGGACACAGAGACACGAGGATATGAGACACGAGGACACGGGGATATGGAGACACCGGGACATGAGGACACGGGGACATGAGACAGGGGGAAACGGGGACATGGAGACACGGGGACACAAGGACATGGGGACATGGAGACATGAGGGCACAAGGATATGGTGACATGGAGACATGGGGACACGGGGATACAAGGACATGGGGATACCGGGACATGGAGACAGGGGGTCATGGGGACACGGAGACACGGAGACACGGGGACAACGGGACACGGGGACACAGGGACACGGGGACATGGAGACACAGGGACATTGAGACATGGGGACATGGAGACACGGGGACATGGAGACATGGAGATATAGGGACACGGGGAGATGGAGACATGGAGATATAGGGACATGGGGAGATGGAGACATGGGGACATGTAGTAGATACGGAGACATGGGAACATGGGGATGCAGGGACATGGAAACGTGGAGACGCAGGGACATGGAGACGCGGGGACACACAGACATCGAGACATAGGGATACGGAGACACCGGAGATGGGGACACGGAAACACAGAGACACTACAAGATGGAGACACGGTCGGTAACATGGGAACACAGGGACACAGAGACAAGGAGACACGAGGACATGGAAACATAGAGATAGGGGGGACACGGAGTAGGAATCCCACATCTAGAGCTTACAAGCTCACTTGCGTACATTCTGTTGTAATAATGAACATCTATCTATATATAGGGATACATGCACGTGAACACCACATGCCCTGCGATGAACTGGCATCCCATCAGGGGCACCGCTCCTCATTGCGTCCTGTGCCTGCTGAGTTTAGACCAGTGGTTCTTAACCTTGTTGGAGGTACTGAACCCCACCAGTTTCATATGCGCGTTTCACCGAACCCTTCTTTATTGGAAAAATAAAATGTGATCACCTGCAGCCAGTGATGGCCAAGCGGGGCGTGTCATCACGAATCATATGAGTGAGGTGTGTGTCTTGACCTCCACCGAACCCCTGAGACTGACTCACCGAACCCCTGGGGTTCGATCGAACCCAGGTTAAGAACCACTGGTTTAGACACACTCACTGTTCAGGCACACCATCGCGGTTCAGACACACCATCGCGGTTCAGGCACACTGTCAAGGTTCAGGCACACCGCCGCAGTTCAGGCACACCACCGTGGTTAAGGTTCGAAAAAGCAGTTCAGGTACACCGTCACAGTTCAGGCACACCGTCACGGTTAAGGTACGCACAAAGAGTTAATCTCATTATCTGAAACCGCTTAATCCTATATAGGGTCACGGTGAGCCGGAGCCTATCCCGGAAACACAGGGCGTAAGGCAGGAATACACCCGACGACGGGACGCCAGTCCATCGCCGGGCATTGTGGGACAATTTTATTCTGCGAGCCAATTAACCTATCCAGGAGCATGCTTTTGGACTGTGGGAGGAAGCCGGAGTACCCGGCGAAAACCCACGCGGACACGGGGAGAGCATGTAAACTCCACACAGAAAGGCACCCGAGCCTAGAGATTCGAACCCGGGACCTTCTTGCTGTGAGGCGTCAGCGCTAACCACTGGGTCACCGCGCGGCCCGCAAAGAGTTAATAATAATAATAATTTTCCATTTATAATACGCACATATTGATTCACTGTTGAAGGTATTCATTCCACATAGAATGACTCAGAGGCGCGAGAAAAGCACAGAGGGGCGGAGGAGGCAGCCAGACGGTTTGCCGGTGCCATATTGCCACACACTGCTTCCCATATAATAGGATGTCATCGGTCAATTAATAATTTTTTTTAAGTTGTGGGAGGAAACCAGAGAGCCCGGAGGAAACCCACGCAGAACAGAGGGAGAATATACAAACTCCACACAGAAAGGTGTCCAAGGCGGGGATCAAACCTGCTCGGACAAGACCATTCTTTCTGTGAGGCGCAGATGTTACCACTGCGCCTCCCTGTTCAGGCACACCGTCACGGTTAAGGTATGCACAAACAGTTCAGGCACACCGTCACGGTTCAGGCACACCATCACGGTTAAGGTTCGCACAAGCAGTTCAGGTACACCGTCATGGTTCAGGCACACCACCATGGTTAAGGTTCGCACAAGCAGTTTAGGTACACCGTCACGGTTCAGACACACCGTCACGGTTAAGGTACACACATACAGTTCAGGCACACCGTCCGTCATGGGTCAAGCCCTCTTACACGATCTTGTGCCTGGCGAACCAGTCTCCATGCACGGTTACGTGGCCATGGCCCAGTTGCAGCTCCACACCACGTCCCGGCCGCAGCGAGGCCCGGCCCGACGACACCGTCGCCTCCAGCACCTCCAGCCTGCCAAGTGGGTAGTACCGGTACGCAGTGGTGGTGTGCACCGTCACGGCGCACGCCACCACCCCACACCACCACCCCGCACCACAACCCCGCCACTGCTTCCCTCCTCCTGCCAGGAGCCACGGCTTTGAACACAATTTGAGTTAAGGTGGCCTCGCAGTGAGTCGTGTTGTCGCCTCGCAGCAAGAAGGTACAAGGTTCGATTACCAGCCCAGATGCCTTTTTGTGTGGCGTTTAGGTGTTCTCTCTCTCCCCGTGTCCGCGTGGATTTTTGTAGGCTACTCCAGTATCCTCCCATTGTCCAATGACACACTGCTGCCTATATTAATTGGCCCGAAGAGTAAATTGCCCCCCAAAAAAGTGCCCCGCAGTGTACTGGTGTCATATCCTGGGTAAAGCCCCATCTTGTGCCCTATGTCTGCCAGGATAGGCTCCACCCCACTGCAGGATGAAGTAGGTATTGATAATGATGACGATGAGACAAGCGTTGGGCACCATTGTGTTCGGAGTTTATGTATTCCCTCCTCTGTTCTGAGTAGGGTTCTTCTGGGTTCTCCCACAACTAAAAAAACATTATGTGTACTTTTTTGCCAGTATACATATATAAGATTATAACAGGTTTTACCGTATCTGGTGATTGTGCAGGTGTTAAGATCCCAAACACCAAAATAGACACATTTTAGAATGCGTCCAGTTTGCAAAGGCCACTCATACTAGTGGCAAAGTATGCAAACAGGTAGCTTTGATAACCTATGCATTGTCCTTCAACTGACCGACCTTCACCTGGCAGTGGCTTCCTTTTGAGCCTATTTGCCGGTGTCAGCCGTTGCCAAAAGGCAGTCAGCTCAGGACAATGCGGTATCAATGCTTTATAGCTTAGGTGGAGCTGTTAACGCTATGGGTACTTTTTTGCCAGTATACATATATAAGATTACAACAGGTTTTACCGTATCTGGCGATTATGCAGGTGTTATGCAGGTGTTATGATGATAGTGACAATAATGTTAGTTACATTTATGTTAGTGACGATGTTAGTTACGATGATAACAATGCTCTCTGTTTGGAGGTTTGGAAAACAAATGGAGTTCTCAGAGGACACCCACGCAGAACAGGGGAAGGACACACAAACTTCATACAGAAAAGGGACCCGAAAATCAATAAAATAAATTCACGAATATATTTTTTTAAGAGAGGAGGCGTGCTCGACATGGCTCTCCCGAGAGAGCAACTTCATTCGGAGCAGTCCTCATAGTTGACAGGATGACTTTACCCTGATATGACGTAAACGACCTTCCCCATGGCGAGACTCGCAGAGCCGGAGATGGGAGCCACAGGGAGATCCTTCACTGTTGCCTCCAACAGCTGCCTCCCCATCTTCACGGCTGCATCACGCACAGTACACACACTACACATGGTACAGTACACACAGTACAGTACACACGGTACAGTAAAAACACTACAGTACGCACAGTACACATGGTACAGTGCACGCAGTGCAGTACACATGGTACAGTACACACGGTACAGAACACAGTACACATGGTACAGTACACACAGTACACATCTACAGTACACACAGTACAGTGTGCACGGTACACATGGTACAGTACACACAGTGCAGTACACATAGTACCGTAAAAAAACAGTACAGTACCCACAGTACACAAGGTACAGTAATAATAATAATTGCATTTATAGAGCACTTTTAACCCGTGTGTCAAAAATCGCTTCACGGAGCTGCGGAGAGAA
Source organism: Mordacia mordax (assembly GCA_036362905.1). Taxonomy (NCBI): domain Eukaryota; kingdom Metazoa; phylum Chordata; class Hyperoartia; order Petromyzontiformes; family Petromyzontidae; genus Mordacia; species Mordacia mordax. The sequence continues at coordinate 9,899,776 of JAZEWT010000021.1, forward strand.
CGGAACGTCAACAATCATGGCACCAGAATGGAAAATCAACAGCAACAACATTTTTAAAAATATATACACAGCAGTGCAGAACAAGCTCTGGTGCCTAGCCTCGACCGTGCCAAACCACGTGCATGTGGGGAGTGCGTTAGGGTCCCCCCTATGCCTATTACCAGCGAGTCACGTAATGTTGAGGCGGCCGGCTGAGGTAATGTGATAACACCCACACCGAGTAATAAACAACTCATGCACTCACTCGGATTGGTTGTTGACACATTTGGCAGTTCTGCGCTCACTTGGATACACACTTGGATTGATTGTTAACACACTTGACAGTTCTGTGCTCACTCGGATTGGTTGTTGACACACTTGGCAGTTCTGCGCTTACTCGGATTGGTTGTTGACACACTTGGCAGTTCTGCACTCACTTGGATACACACTTGGATTGATTGTTAACACACTTGACAGTTCTGTGCTCACTCGGATTGGTTGTTGACACACTTGGCAGTTCTGTGCTCACTCGGATTGATTGTTAACACACTTGACAGTTCTGTGCTCACTCGGATTGGTTGTTGACACACTTGGCAGTTCTGCGCTTACTCGGATTGGTTGTTGACAAACTTGGCAGTTCTGCAAAAACTTGGAAATGCACTTGGATTGTTTGTTGACACGCGTGATCGGCGCATGTATGTGTGCGGGCATGTGGGTGCGAAAATGTATATATACGCAATGCGCAAGAGCTCGAGTGTGTGTTTGTGGAGTCCCGCAGAGCTCTGCATCCTTGGGCGTTGGATTTGCTACCAAGTGTATTGGCATTCTGTCCGCGATTTGTATGGCAATATTGCGAGTTGGCCACGTGGCCTTTTTTGCGAAAAGTTTACTCATTAAATCCGGCCCGTTGTTTCGATGGAGTCTCCCGATGTTTGTGTGCCTGATGCGGAGAAAGTACGTGCAGCCGTTGTGGAGAGAGTGCGTGCACCCGTTGTGGACAGAGTACAACTGGGAGTATGTGCACCTGTTGTGGTGAGAGAGGAATGTTAGCCGAGCCCTGGCCCATCGTTCTGGGTTACATGTGACGAATACTCCACAGCGACCCAGCCGTCAACGTCAGCGCAAACGTCGGGAGTGCGGGAAGAGAAGCCGATGCCATCAGCTTCGGGGGTTCCCACAATCCACGAAAAATTGGTGCCAGAACGCGGAATTCATACCCACGTCATAGGGGAGGTAAAGATCGCGTTGACTTACACAGGCTGCACCGCGGAGTCTTGGGAAGACTTCCCAACAGCACGTGAATAGCGCGTGGTGCCTCGGAGACTGATCAAACAGGGAGACGGCGATTCGGGTTCACCTTCAACTATGGGGCGTGTGGCATGCTTCCTGGGGACGTTGAAGGCGAGGACCAGGAACGATTGGAACCTCCTCAGTCAGGCGGTCGAGGAGTGCTTCAACCGAGTCGTCCTGGCAGCAGCATAGGAGGAGTTAGCACGGTGGTGCAGACGGCCGGACGAGTCCCTGCAGGATTATGTGGTGAACCTGACGGCGCTCGTTCAGCGGGCCTACCCGAAAAAGGGATGCTGGTTCACACAGAGCCTGGTGAGGATCGAGCTGCTGCAGTACTTGCGAGGGACTTAGTGGTGGCAGGAGGACGTCGAGCGTCCGGAGTTGTCCCTCACTCAGATAGTGGCAAGGGCTCTGGCATGCGAAAGTGCGGCACGCAGCTGGAACCGCCGACGCCGGGGAGCGCTACTGACCTGCGGAGACCCAGAGGAGGATGGTGCGGACGTGGCGGCACTGCAACGCCGTGAAAGCGAAGCGAGTCCAACGATCCTGGACGACGTGCTGAGGAGCATCGAGCTGCGATTCGACTTGCTGGAGACGAGGTCAGCAAGGGGGTCCCCTAAACAGCAGCCACCAATGACGGGGGTCATTGGTCATCAGGATCCGGCGGAGCGCACAGGCCGACTCAGGTCCGATGTCCCGTGCTGGGGG
>JAZEWT010000021.1:9901773-9917060 GCA_036362905.1 Mordacia mordax
GGGGGGGGTCCCGTGTGTTTCCAGTGCCAACGGAGAGGACACCTTCAACGGAACTGTCCTCGCAAGGCCTCGCCATCACCTCGGGAGGAGTTAAACGACCACGGGGCCTAGTAGATGGGAACACTAGGCCCCGTGATGACTTCCTGAGGGTGGGGTGGCTCATCCCAGCGCTGGTTAGTGACGGATTGTAAGGGTTGTATGGCGGTCCTTTCTGTCCTGATTGGGACACCTGCCTAATAATTCACTTACCCGTGCACAGGTGCATAATAATCCACTTACCTGTGCACGGGCACCCAATCAAGGCAATTACGGGTCCTATATAAACCGGCCTACGCCATTGGAGCGGGGCCGGAACTTCACTTCATTCAGCGCTATCGCACGCTGGTGTACTGCTCGCGTTGGCTGTACCTCCACCCTGGACCCCTAATAAAGAGGACTGTTTCACCAAGGTTGCTGCTCGCCTCTTGCTGTCAGCGCCACACCACAGAATCCACTTATTCGTCGCGCGGCCTACCCTTACAGGCACACCATTGGGGCCGGCAGCGGTGGTCCCCGGGTCGTGGAGGGGGCACGCTACGCAGATCCTGTTGGACACGGGGATCACCATGTCAGTGGTGAGTCGCGAGTTGTGCCGTTACGCGGAGGTCGACCCCAGATGACGGGAGTCCCTCAACCAGGATCTGACCCAAGCCAGCGGCGACTCATGCTGGACATCCGGATTGGGGCGATGAGGGGCCGCCTGGATGTATACGTCACCAGGAGACTCCAGCGGAGGTGCAGATGTGACGCTAACCCCAGGAGGGTGCAGCGTGACATCAGCTCCTGGAAGTCTGGGCGTGACATTGATTCCAGGGTCAGGGGGCACCGCGCCGGATACAGGAAGTCTTAGCGCCGGCTACGCGGACCGCCGGGCGAATGTAGGCTCGAACGCCGAGGGGCTGCTTCACGTCATCTCCCGCGGCAGAGATGGGGCCACGCTCAGCAGGGAGGTACTGCTGATGCCCCACCCAGACCTCGCTCGCCGCCACGGCATGTAGGTGCAGTGATGGTGGTGGCTGCTGAGTGAGGGCAGGTGCTGCGAGTCTTGAACCCCCATGATACTCCGGTGTGTCTCTGAGCTGAAATGGAGATCGCCGAAATACACCCGCTGCGAGCGCACACTGATCCAGGGGCGGTATATATGCTATGGGCAAGTGAGGTGGAGCAAGCCTTGGAGGATGAGCGGGACCTGGCTTGGCGAGTGGGGCTTGCTACCTGGGAGCCAGGCAGCTGCGGAGCCTGCTGTGGGAGTTCGCCGACATCTTCAGCTGGCATGACGCAAATGTGGGAAGAACCGACTGCTCGCAAAATAACGTCAACACCAGAGATGCTCGCCCGGTGAGAGTTCCGTCATACCGTATGGGCAGCCCCGAGCAGGCAAGGGTTTATGAGGCGGTCCAAGAGATGCTGCGGGATGGGATCATCCAGCCGTCCTCGCGTCCGTGGGGTGCCCCGGTAGTCCTCGTCATGAAGAAGGATGGTTCCACTAGCTTCTGTGTGGACTACTGCCGACTGAACGCCGTGACCATGGGTGATGCCTTCCCGATGCCGTGGGCCAATGAAATGCTGGACGGGCTAAGCGGGGCCCAATACTTTTCGACCCAAGACCTGGCACCTGGCTACTGGCAGGTCGGGATGGCTGAGGCAGACCAGCCGAATATGGCGTTCACCACCCCAATGGGCCTGTTTGAGTTCTGAGTAATGCCATTTGGACTCTCCAACGCCCCGGCTACATTCCAACGCCTCATGGAACACATGATGGACGGGCTGCAGTGTAAAAAGTGCATAATTTACCTCGACGACATTATCGTCTTCGGCAAGACGATGGAGGAGCATCTGAATCGACTCCCGGAGGTGTTTCAGCGGCTGAGGGGGGTGAACCTCAAGTTCAAGCCCCGAAAATGCTACCTTGCCCAGCGGGAGGTGGCATACTCGGGGCACAGGGTGAGCGGGGAAGGAGTGTGCATGGACCCGGACAAAATTCGTGCCGTCACCGAGTGGCCTTGGCCACGTACATCAGCTGAGGTGCGCTCCTTCCTCGGCCTCGCTAAGTATTACCAATTTTTTGTGCCACAGTTCAGCACCCTCATTCGTCCCCTCACCCTACTCACGTCCGCCAAGAGGTCCTTTAAATGAACCCAGGATTGTGAGGCCACATTCCGGGGCCTAAAGGACCATTATAGTGCACACACCCATACTGGCTTTCTCAGACTTCTCCAAGGAGTTCATCGTGGATACTGACGCAAGTGGGTGTGGACTGGGGGTGGTGCTGTCGCAAGGAGAAGAAGGTAATGAGTGGGTGACCGTGTACACAAACCATACACTGAGTGGAGCCAAACAGAATTATTGCTTCACCCAGCAGGAACTACATGCCTTGGTGTTCGCGTGCAGACAGTTCTGCCCATACCTGCATGCCCGGGGATGCCGTATCCGCACCGACCACCACGCCCTGCAGTACCTCAATTTTAAGGAGCTGTGAGGACAGATGGCCCGGTGGCTCACCCAGCTTCAGAAATACGACCTCCGGGTCAAGAACCGGGCCAGACGGGTGCACGCCAATGTGGACGCCCTCTCCCAATGGCCGGCGATCCACCTCAACACCCCGCCGGACCAGCTATGCCCCTGCTTCACGGGAGGTCGGTGCCGCATACCTGACGACGCTGCTGCTAGGCCCTGGGGTCGCACGCCACTGTACCACACCTGGACAAGGCCAGTGAGCTCCAGGCGGAGCCACTCAGGAAAGAGGTGGGCTGCAAGTCCCCGAGGATGATGAGCAGGCAACTGCGGATGGCGCAAGGACGTGATTCCGAATTGGTGGAGGTATGAGACGTCCTCACCCGGGGCCAGCCAGCCATCAAGGGGCCATGGGCGAGCCTCTACCCCCAGCTGGGCCTCTGGGAAGGGCTAATCCGGGAGCGGGGGCCTGACGGGGAAGCTGGAAGGGTGTGCGTCCCGGCTGCAGCCCAACCACAGCTGCTGCGGCTTGTGCACGATCACCCCTTGGGAGAGCATGGCGGCGAGCATGCATGAGCACAACCCTGTGACAGAGGTACCTGTGGCCAGACATGAACCGGGATGCAGCCACTTGGGTGCAACCACTACGAGTCAGCCGGGTCAACCAGCTGGTGGGAATCGACCTTCAGGGACTGCTCCCCACGACTCACCATGGCAACCAGTACATTATGGTTGCCGCAGATTACTTCACCCGGTACCCGGTAGTGGTGGCGATCCCGGACCAAACAGCCACCATGGTAACGCAAGCCTTCCTGGAAGGGTATGTGTTACATCACGGGGTCCCCGAACAAATCATCACAAATTAGGGGAGAGAGTTTGAGGCCGAAGTGTTCGACGGCCTCTGCCAGGAACTCGAAATCCAGCGAGCAAGCACCATGGCCTACCACCTGCAGGTGAACGGCATGGTGGAGCGGCTTAAGCAAAGCAAACCCTCACGGGAAAGTTGCAGCATCTGGGGAACCAGCACCAGAGGGACTGAGATGCGCATCTGCATACGTGCTGTTTGCTTACTGCATGTCGAAGCACTCCTCGACCTGCCAGACCCCATACTTCCTTATGTGCGGGCAGGAGGCACGCTAACCGGCAGTCGTGCTATTCGGGGTACCCCCGCCTCAGCTGACGGAGACAGAGGATGTGCTCTCCCAGCACCTGGAGACCCTGCACCAGGCTCGTGGTTGGGCCTACGAGGCCGGCGAGGAGGCCCACACCAGGCAAGCGGCGGCGATGCGACCATGGAACGAGGCTGCGGAGTTCCGAAGTGGCCAAGGGGTGTGGGTGTACTCCCCGCAGTTCTGCCCGGGGCAGATGGGGAAACTCGCCTTGCCCTGATTGGGACCCCACACAGTGCTCCAACAGCTGTCGCCTGAGATGGTACTGGTAAGAGGCTGGCGGGTGCCGCGCGTGATCAACGTGCGACACCTAAAAGCCTGGAGACCACCTCCTGGTGGGAAACCGGCCTGGGAAATGACGGAGTCCGGCAATAACAAAGGTGAGCGCCAGAGACAGCCCACACGTGCATGGCGGCTGAGTCGAGCGGAGGGCCCACAGCACCCGACGCACGCTGCGACCGTTCACGCGAGCCCCTCCCGTGCGGTCGTGGCGCCCGCCGACGCCCCCACAGAGTTTGATGGACCCTCAGCAACAAAATGAACGATGAGGGCACCAGCCCGCCTCCAAAACTACGTGACGGCGGTTGAGTCTGCACAACGGCGGCGAGGAAGTATGACTGGGACCACTCGCCACGGGAGGGAACTGTGGTGCCTCGCCTTGACCGTGCCAAGCCACGTGCATGTGGGGAGTGCGTTAGGGTTCCCCCCCATTCCAATTCACAGCAAGGCACGTGATGCTGAGGGGGCCCGCTGATGTAATGTGATGACACCCACGCCGAGTCATAAACAATTCATGCACTCACTCGGATTGGTCGTTCACACACTTGGCAGTTCTGCGCTCACTTGGATTGGTTGTTGACGAACTTGGCAGTTCTGTGCTCACTTGGACACACACTGTGCGTGCGTGCGGGCATGCGGGTGCGAAAATGTATATAAACGCACAGCACAAGAGCTCGGGTGTGCGTTTGTGGAGTCCCGCGGAGCTCTGTGTCCTTCAGAGTCGGATTTGCTACCAAGTTTATCGGCATTCTGTCCGTGATTTGTACGGCAAAATTGCAAGTTGGCCAAGTGGCCTTTTGTGCGAAAAGTTTACTCATTAAATCCGGACCGTTGTTACGATGCAGTTTCCTGGTGTTGGTGTGCCCGATGGGGAGAAAGTACGTGCGCCCATTGTGGAGAGAGTACGTGTGCTCGTTGTGGAGAGAGTACAATTGGGAATACGTGCACCTGTTGTGGAGAGAGAGGAATGTGATTCCGAACCCCGGCCCATCGGTCCGGGTTACGCGTGAGGAAAACTCCACAGCAACGTAGCCGTCAATGTCGGTGCAAATGTCAGGAGTACGGGAAGAGAAACCAACGCCATCAGTTTCGGGGGTTTCCGCGATCCACGACAAAGCAAAACATGATCAGACATTCAACTACAATCTAAAAATGCAAAATTATCAGTGAATATAATACACATGCGCGGTGGCGCAGTGGGTAGCGCTGACGCCTCACAGCAAGAAGGTCCCGGGTTCGAGTCTCTCGGCTCCGGTGCCTTTCTGTGTGGAGTTTGCATGCTCTCCCCGTGTCCGCGTGGGTTTTCGCCGGGTACTCCGGTTTCCTCCCACAGTCCAAAAGCATGCTCCTGGATAGGTTGATTGGCTCGCAGACTAAAATTGTCCCGCAATGCCCGGCGATGGACCGGCGTCCCGTCGTCGGGTGTATTCCTGCCTTACGCCCTATGTTTCCGGGATAGGCTCCGGCTTCACCGTGACCCTATATAGGATTAAGCGGTTTCAGATAATGAGATGAGATGAGATTTATGGTATAACAATAGTACTTCTTGAACGCTCATCACCCAAAGGCCACAAAGCGCTACACAGAGTCGCGGAGAGAACGGCACATCAACAACGAGACAAGAATGGCAAATCAGCAAAAATGTTTTTTGGAGTTTTTTTTTTTACAATCCGAGCTGTGGAGAGAACGGCACGCCAACAACACCAGGACAGCCAAACCGAAAGATGAAAAGCAGCAACAAACTAGAGAAGGACAAAAAATAATCGACTAAAAATAATAACAATTCTGCCACAAACATGGATGGAAAAATGTTCCCGTGCAGGCGCAGTTGGGAGGATTCCCATCATCCCTGCATGACAACACTGAGCCACATCAATCAACCTAGAGAACTACGCATCCCTGAACAGGAAGAATGGATACGTCAGTGTACAGATGGGAGTCACAGTACACACAGTACAGCATTTACAGTACACACGGCACAGTACACGGTACAGTACATGCAGTACACGTTGTACAGTACACCTGGTGCAGTAAAAACAGTACCGCGTGTTCAGTACACACGGCACGGTACAGTAGACATGTTACAATACACAGTACAGTACACAGCACAGTACACATGGTACAGTAAAAACAGTACAAGCACAGTACACAAGGTAGAGTGCAGAGTACCCACGGTACAGTAGAGTACGCACAGCACGCATGATACATTGCAACAAAAACAACCGCCTTTCACCACGAAGTGGCGGTGACATCACCACGGAGCTTGTGCCAGGCCATATGCACTTTGAAAGCTGACAGGTCATGGGACAGACCCAGAAGTTAAGGGTTGCCTGACTGAGATGACTGGCAGATGCATTACCTATGCTTTCTACTGTGCCAACTTTCTGTATTTTGGCTGCCTAGTACTCCGCTCGTTGTTGTGAGTGTCGCTCCTCCACCCTCCGTTGTTGTTGGAGGGCGACTGCCTCCAACTGCCCCGTAGAGTCCTTCACGACCCTCCTCCAGAGGTCGATCTTGACACTGCTGGTACCAGTCTTCATTAAGTCCACTCAGCTCCAGGTCCTCCTGTGTCACAGCAGTCCATCTTCTCTAGCCCGTGCCGCACCCGTTAAGCCCTCTCTATCTGACCAAACAGCAACTGCTTGGGCATGCGGGCTACATAGCTCTGGCCTGCCGGAGGAGCTCACCAATGGGACTTTGTCCAGATCTTTCGAGGTTTTGTGAGCTCACACAATCCAACCTGGTTAAACCCAGTATGGTGTGGGGGCCGCATGTGGAGACATAGACAAATGTTGGTTGTGCAAAATTGGTCGGGTGTGACGTGAGTCACACCAGCCACGCTAAAAACACATTGCCCCAATTATCTGTGAAGGCTATCAGGGGGATCTTTGTTTAGTGTACGTGGGCGAACTCTTTGAATGCTTTTGAGGAGTATTTTCATGACATTGAGTGAAACCAGAAGGCTAAAAGGGGGAATCCAGCCAAAGTTAGATAACAAGTGGGATGACCATATAATAAAAAAGCTAATTAAAATAAGATAAGAAAACCAGGTGCAGCCAGAGTTATGTGTGGGGGGGTCCAGCCAAGGATAAATAACAACTGAGAAAATGCTGTGGGAGACTAATAAAAATTATTGCGAAGTGGAGCTCAACCAGATAAGGACATGAAGAATGCGGAGTTGAAGTTTTTTTAGTTAGAGAGGTCATGAGTTGGGCGGCGCGGTGGCCCAGTGGTTAGCGCTGACGCCTCACAGCAAGAAGGTCCCGGGTTCGAATCTCTCGGCTCTGGTGCCTTTCTGTGTGGAGTTTGCATGCTCTCCCCATGTCCGCGTGGGTTTTCGCCGGGTACTCCGGTTTCCTCCCACAGTCCAAAAGCATGCTACTGGATAGGTTGATTGGCTCGCAGACTAAAATTGTCCCGCAATGCCCGGCGATGGACTGGCGTCCCGTCGTCGGGTGTATTCCTGCCTTACGCCCTGTGTTTCCGGGATAGGCTCTGGCTCACTGTGACCCTATATAGGATTAAGCGGTTTCAGATTATGAGATGAGAAGAGAGGTCATGAGTTCACGAGCGGGGGAGGACGCCCCCTGCGGAAAACTGAATAAAGGGCGCCCTTCGCGGAGCGGAGAGGGCTCACTCATTCCTTCGAGCACCCAAGCGACTCTGACAGGCAACTAACTGGAAGACACCAGTCTGCCGGGAGAACCATGGGTGTTGGAGTGAGTCCCAAACCATACTGCTGGAGGGTCTGAGTCACGTTTTCTTCTAGCCACTGACAGCTTATGATGCTCCGTGCTTGTATTGGAGAATTATTTTTATATTACGCTTGCTTGTTGCTTAGAAATAAACATCACCATACAGTTGCAAAGTCGTGGTGTGAGCTCTGTGGGAAAGTCGGCCATCACGTCACAAGAAGATCCGAGGTGTCGAGGTTTTAGGACCCGACAATGGATAAGTAGGCAGGTCAGCCGAAAGGCTTCTAAATGGTGCAGATGTTCCGCAGGGGTCCACGTTTCGCAAGCATAGAGAAGAGAGGGTATGACTGCAGCTGAGAAGACCCGAAACTTCGTTTGGAGCGACAGGCCAGGTAGCTTCCACAGTGTTACATAGCCGATGAAACGATAATGCTACCTGACTGATTCGGAGCAAGACCTCCACTATCAAACCTGAACCGGCCACAAGCACACTGTTAGGTACGTGAACTTCTCCTCTGTATCCACAAGTTCCCCATCAATCATGGAGAGCTGAGGAGATGGAGTATTTAGTGGCACTAAGCAACTAGACAGGTACTTGGTTTTGGTGGGACTGATGGTAAGATCCCTTCTCTTTGCGACATATTTCAGGTTCAACAGCAGAGCCCCCAACTCCTCAGAATAAGCAACAATCACCAAGTCATCGGCATAGATAACATGATTGACCAATAGGAAGCCATCTCTTGACTGCACCCGGGCATCGATCACCCTCCAATTGTACCTGTACCAGATGGAAATTCCACTGGAACATCCATGGAAAGCCTCTGGAACTACGTGGTCAAAAAAGATGTTGAATAATTTACGAGCAAGAGGGCATCCCTGTCACACCCAAGATGAATAGGGAATGGCTCTGACTCCCAACCATGTTAGCTTTACCCGGGCTTGCCCACCATCGTGAAGGTCCTTAATGATGCTGAACATGGTGTCATGGATCCCGAAAGCATGAAGAACAATCCACAGCCCAGGCCTACTGATGGCATCGTAGGCCTTGACCAGGCCAATAAAGCAGAGATGCAGGTTTTGTTGAAATTCCCTACATCTCTGCTGTGGCAACTGAACAGAGAATGTGGCGTCTGTGCAATACCGCCCTGGCCTGAAACCACATTGGGGTTCTGCAAGCCTCTCCTCAGAGTGCCTAGCAAGGTGATATTGAATGATCTTTGCCAGAACCTTTCCCGGTACGGAACAGTGCACACAGTGTAATATACACCAATGCACATGGAACAGTGCACGCAATACGCACAGCACAGTACACACATTGCAGTACACATGATACAGAGCACGCAGTACATACAGTACATGCAGCGCACATAGCACAGAGTGCACAGTACACACAGCATTGTACACACAAAAGAGCATACACAGCACACGCAGCAGAGTGTATACAACTGTGGAGACCTACTTCGTGGACCTCGGAACCACCAGGGACGCTGGCTGTGTTTTCGTTATGTCCGCCCCTGTGACCTCCCCCATTGAAAGTATGTTGTGTCACACGGTCACTCACGCAATCATCATTCCTGCACACCACCTGCCTGATGCCTGCGCGCATCCATTGTTCGGGTGCACATTTGACAACAGCATACTGTTTCACACTGATGGAGTGTCCGCATGACATGGGGTTCGGGGGGTAGCAGAACGACGGTGGAACTCGGCCCCAGCGACGGAGGTTTTGTCCATAGACCCTGTTGGTAGAACACGTTGGTTCGTGGTTCCTTTGTCAGCTGGAATTTGGCCTAGGGGGCGCCGGGTTCCACCTACCAGTTCTGCCAGGGAGAGTATCGCTTCCCCGGATAGAAAGCTGCAGACATTTGTGGGTGCGAGCTTGTAGGCCGGTGGGTGAGTACAGTAGGCCTAGGCGGGGCATTGGCAAGTTGGGTGGAGTTTTCTGGGGACAGTGCGACATATTCCTTCCTCGTGTAATGGTCAGGCATCACCATGGGATTGGCCGATTTCCTAGACAGGCCGGCGCCAAGGTGTTTACGACAGCGGTGATTGGTAGGAGAAATACACGGCGCCCAGAGACAAGGGGGAATGACGGGATTGGTGGAGAGAGACACGGCCGTTATAAGGGGGCGGTTCGAACCGGTGGGAGGGATTTAAGGGAACGCGGAGCAAGGGGGCAGGTTGTTGTTAGTGGAGTCGAAGCGGTTAGGAAGGGCAGCCATGTAGAGGGATGAGGGCAGAGAGTAGCGGAGTTACTTAGCGGGGTTAGTTAGTCATGTTAAGGGCAGTCGAGTAGCGGGGTTTAGTTAGTCATGTACGAGAGTTGTGCCCCGAGCAGTGCGAGGCTGTGCTGAGCGGCTGGGCCCAAGCGGTTGTGCCGCGTAGCGAGTTGTAGCGGGGGCAGTTGGGGCGGCTGAAAAGGTACCGAACGGCTGTGCCCGGGCTGTTCGAGGGCTGTGCCCGGGCTGTGCAAGGGGCTATGCCCAAGGGGTTGTGCCGCATAGCGAGTTGTAGCGAGGGAGCAGTTGGGGCGGCTGAAAAGGGACCTCGTCGCGGCACGCAAGTCTGCAGCAGTAAAAGGCTTCCAAGACATCTTCTGTCGGCCATTTTTGTATCAGAGCGGTGGTATGAGTGAACGTGGTGTGAGCGCGGTACGTGTGAGAGAACGCGCGCACGCCGTGTGTCAGAGCGCTGCGTGTGATCACTCAGGGACCGAGAGAGATTGGTGTTAGGAGTAAGGGATCGCTGGAGATCTAGAGAAGATATTTACGGAGGTGGGGACCCTAGTTTTGGGGAGCATCACACAACACTGTATGCACATGATACAGAGCACAGACCAGACCATACACAGCAAACAACAACCACCATTCGCTATTAAGTGGCGATGACGTCACCATGGCGCCTGTGCCAGGCCATATGCACCTTTAAGCCATGTGAAGTGTCGAAAGCTCGCTGACAGGAGGTCACGGGGCAGACTCAGGTGTTATGGGTCGCTTGACTGAGATGACTGGCAGATGCACCACCTACGCTCCATACTGGCCATATCCTGCGTAGCCTCAATCTCAGCTACCATTGCTAAACCGATGACATCCAAACATATATCCACGCAAAGTCATCCATCAATGCGTCTGGTCTTTGCATATCATCCTCACTGTCAACTGTGAAGGCCTAGCTCAATTCAAATTTTCTAAAACTAAATGTAAACAAGACCGAAGTTTTGCTTGTCAGAACCCCGCACCAATTGTCCAAGGCTGAAGCTATCCAATTGATGCTTGACGACCAGACAATTGAAGATGCTAAGGCAGTCCGGAGTCGAGGTGTGACTCATGATTCCTCACTTACCTTCGAGGCACACATCAACAAGGTGACCAAGGTCACCTATTTTCATCTCAGAAATATAGCCAGACTGCGCAACATCCTGTCACCTGCTGATGCTGAGAGGCTAATACACATCTTCATCTCCTCACGAATCGCTTACTGCAATGCACTGCTCCCTGGCACCCCTGCCTACCCGATCAATCGTTCCCAACGTGTACAGAATGCGGCTGCTAGAGTCCTCACTTGCACACCCATCGACTATCACATATCCCCAACACTAATGTCTCTCCACTGGCTACCTGTTAAATACAGGATTGAATTCAAGATCCTCCTTCTCACCTACAAGGCTCTAACTGGCTCTGCTCCAACATACATCTGTGACCTACTTCAGGCACCCTCCTCAACATGACAATTTCGATCCTCCAATACAGGCTTGCTGCATGTGCCCAGGTCGCACCTGCATTCCATGGATTATAGAACCTTCTCGCACGCTGCTCCCAGACTCGAGAATGCCCTTGTGCTGGAGATTCGTTCAGCTGAGTCTTTGGCCATCTTCAAATCTCGTCTCAAGATTCACTTGTTCCGTAAAGCTTTCAAGTCCTCCGGCTAGGACTATTGATGCAGCTCAGTGTTGTCATGCCGGGATGCTGGCTGTCTTCCGACCTGCGCCTGCACGGGACATTTATGCCTTCCTTGTTTGTTGGGAGATGGTTTTCTATTTGAGACATAGCGAGATTTTAATGGGGCCAAATCATAACGTATGTTTGATTGCACAATGTTGTAAGTTTCTGCTGTCCCATCAGAGGCAGAGTGAGCCGAGGCGGAGAGTGAAGTACTATTGATTGCGGCAGCGAATATGTCTGGAGTGAGAGCGCTAAGGTTTTGAAATTGGATATGGTGCTTGGAGAAGGAAAAGAGAGGCGGTTACTTGAAGATCAAACCACACAGCGGAATGATCAAACAAACCAGGATCAGTACTGGACAGGTTGATTACCGATATACCCCATGAGCAAACCAAGTCAAGAAGAGTATGGCCGCATCTGTGAGTGGCAGATGTCACATGTTGAGTGAAGCCAAGTGAGGTCAGAGTGGCCATGAAATCTCTTGCAAGAGGGCTCTTTAGAGAGTCAACATTGATGTTGAAATCGCCCATAATCAGGATCCTTTCAGAACTGGAGCACATCTTATAAAGCAGCTCAGTTCACTGACAAAAAAAGTGGAAGCTCCAGGTGTGCAGTCGAGCAGCACCAACTTCACAGGTTGAGCCGACCTTCAAGCCAGAGACATATACTCAAATGAATTGAAGGTCTGAGATGGAATTGGTCAGATGTCGGCAGACACATGGTGGAGAACTGCTAAGCCGCCACCACGGCCATTTGAACGAGCCTTCTGATGTAATGTAAAGTTTCGCGGTATGGCCTTATAGAATGTGAGAAAATCATCTTGATGGTACCAAGTCTCTGCTAGGCAGAGCAGGTCCAGACTGTTGTCTGAGATCAGCTCGGCAATCAGTGGGGCTTTTTCTGCATTCAGAGAGCACAAATTGAGCAGGGCAAAGTGGGTTGCGTTTGCAGCAAAAGTTAGTGTTGGAAGAGGGTCACTAACCAGCGGTATTTTAATTAAGCAACGTCGAGCTACAAACGGTCTAACTTGTTGTTTCCTCGGTGGCCGATGTGGAGGGCTTAATACAGGGATGTGGGTAGAGAAATCAATTGTAGCAGGTTAATGGGTTTTTTGTTGCCAGAGCTCCGATGGATGTAACAAGGGCTTCGAAATATCCTAAGCTCACAGCAAATAGCCAGAAATTTAGGGTTACAAGGAACCGATGAAGGATTTAAGCTCTTTAGAGCTGCATAAGCGTAGGTCATCATATCGGACAGGGGCCGGAGCCCACCTTTGGGGACAATGGGCGCAAGGGAAGGCCACACCCAGGATGCGACACACCACTACACTATAGACCGTTTGGATAGATTATATAGACTATTGAAAGTATGTGTAAAGTGTATGAACTAGACTGTATGAATAGAGTATAAACAAATATATGCTCAAAAGACTATACTCAACACTGTAATAATACACTAAAGACTGTATTTCAAGACTTTATAGACGATGCATTCTATATGTAAGGACAGTACTGAATGTAATAAAAGACTATGTAATTCGAATATTGACTAGATAATTCACCACAGACTTTATTTAAATATTTTATATATAATATCATGCGATTACTGGAACATACCTCGTGGACAAGTAACCAGAATATTGACTTTAATGCTACACTATAGGCTGTATTTAAAGACTGTGTGGCACCATGACTCGGACCGCAGGCTTGTGGCGGCTCGACAATAACGGCCACGGCGAGGATCAGCATTCACTCCATGATCTTTCAGCCAGCGAGCAGAGACTTCTTGTCTTTTGATGTTTTATTGAACAGCGCATGCGGGCCCGGGCATAACGAACTCGAGCGGCGACTACAACCTGAAGACTGATGACTGCTCCGTCTGACCGCCTCACGAGCAACCGACCACTGACTCCGTCTCCAACAAGCAACTCCCTGTCGCACCGCCTTACAACCAACTCTCCCTGACTTCATCTCCAAACAGCAACTCCCCCCCAACTGACGAACTCCTCCGTCTTTATATTCCTCCGTGTCGCGCCCCCCCCTTCGCACCTTCCGGATGACCTCATGCATAGCCACGTGTGTAATGTGTATTGTGAACAGGAGCTCGACACCAGGGGATTACGTAAATCAACAACCCGAGTTCGATGAATCACGGGTCTCGCAACCAATCGCACTGTCCGCTTGTAAACTCTTAACTCCACAGATCCCCCCCCGGGCATTAGGCCCATCCTCGGGCCACAACTGCCCGCCAGCAATCTTTCACAAAGCTCCCCCCCCCCACTTTCACACCGCCCCAATCTCTGCGCCAGTCTCTCCCCGCGCCACAGCGCCAATCGCTGCGCCACCGCGGCTATGGCGTGAACCACTGCGCCACCCACTCCGCACTCACCTCCCCTTGGGGTCTGACGAGCCGGGCGACCCAAGGGGCCCCCCTCCCCCGGCTCCAGCGCCGACGGGCGCCATCACAACGGCAGCCCCACATCGGCGCGGCTCCACCGCGCTACTGTGCCTCACTGCGGCTACCGCGCCACCTGCCACGATACCGCTCCCCACTCACTACACACACGCAGTGCGCTAACCGTTGCGCCACCACTCCCCACTCACTACACACGCACTGCGCTAACCGCTGCACCACCGCTCCCTACTCACAATACATACAGTGCGCTAACCGCTGCGCCACCGCTCCACACTCAGTACACACACAGAGCGCCACGCTCGCTCACTCGCTCACACACGGAGCGCCACGCTCACTCACACATAGACACAAACGTACTCACACACCTACACACACACGCACGTACTCGCACACACACGTGTCCACACACACACGTACACCTCTACACCAACCGCCGTACAACATAGGCCCGCCGAGCCACGCCGCAGATTCGCCTCCTTCCGCCTTCGCCGTCATCTCTTCTTGGCTTGGGACGCCCCGGCTCCAATCGCCGGCGGGACGCCAGCACAATGGCTCCCAGCGGGCTCCAACACCACGCGCAGCCGCTGGACAATGGCCAGCCCGCGCGGCGCGGCCGCTGGACAATGGCACGCCTGCGCGGCATGGCCTGGCAAACAATGGCGAGCCGCCATCACTCCGCCGTCCGCTATCGTCGCCAACATAGCTGTCCGCCATCGTCGCCACCATCGCCGTCGCTCGCCAACATGCGACTCCCGAGTTGCTCTGCCATTTTGCCGCGGCGATTTTCCCCCGCGCCTCGCTTTCGCCGTCGCTGCACCGCCCCCCGGCCCACGCCGCTGCTCCGCTGGCTCACTCTGCTCGCTGCTCCGCCGCCACCCGCTGCAGTCTGAAGTTGCGGCACCATCCTCGTGCGTGAGTCCTCATCCCACTGTCTGACACCAAAACTGTTTCACCACGACTCGGACAGCAGACTCGTGGCGGCTCGACGATAACGGCCACGGCGAGGATCAGCGTTCACTCCATGATCTTTCAGCCAGCGAGCAGAGACTTCTTGTCTTTTGATGTTTTATTGAACAGTGTGTGCGGGCCCGGGCATAACGAACACGAGCGGCGACTACATCCTGAAGACTGATGACTGCTCCGTCTGACCGCCTCACGACCAACCGACCACTGACTCCGTCTCCAAACAGCAACTCCCCATCTCACCGCCTCACGACCAACTCTCCCTGACTCCGTCTCCAAACAGCAACTCCCCCCCAACTGACGAACTCCTCCGTCTTTATACTCCTCCGTGT
>JAZEWT010000021.1:9919322-9929837 GCA_036362905.1 Mordacia mordax
AGAACTTTCTAGAAGAGCACGTGGGGGGGATGGACAGTACGGGCTGGGGGGGGGGACTTTAACGGTAGAAAGGTGACGTCGGTTAGAACTTGCTAGATGGAGCCGCGGGGATATAAGGAGCGAGGTGTGGGGTGGGGAGGGGAGGGAGAGTCTCCTGGGGGAACGAGAAAGGGGAGGAAGCGTCACGATGTAGCATCTTGTTGTGTGCCGCTACTCCGGCCCCGTGCACTGCTTGTTTCAATAAAGCATCAAAATCAAGAAGTCTCTGCTCGTCCCTGCTCGCTGGCTGATCTATTGCGGAGTGGGTGCTGATCCTCCTGTGGTGTTGCCGCTGTAAGCCGTCACAAGCCCGGAGTCAAAGCCGTTGTGTCACAGATGGAACTAAATGCTCAGACAGGTGCTTTGTTTTAGTGGGACTGATGATAAGACCCCACCTCTTTGTGGCATTTCACAGGTTCAACGGCACACACAGTACAGTACACACAGCACACAATACACGCAGTACACACAACACACAGTAAAAGCAGCACACGGGTTGCGCACAGCATACACAGCAAACAGTACACACTATAGACAGCACACAGTACAGTACACAGAGTACACAAATCACACGCAGTGCACAGCACACACAACACAAACGCTACCACAACATGCACAGTACACACAGTACACGCAGCATACACAGCGCATCATCATCACTAGCAGAGTGCCCGTCCCACGGACGATCTTGTTCTAAGCTTGTAACACGATGTGCGGATGTCCGCAAAAAGACGGAAGGCTGCTGGCTTTAGTGTACTGACAGTACTCGTGCAAAAGTGGGAATTTATATATGAACCAGTGTTAACACGCACACTCCACACAGCAAGGCGGCACCCGAGCCGGGAATATCGATCGTTTTAACAGTTGACCAGCGGGGAGGGGTAAGCAAAGGGCGCACGGTAGGGCTACACCGATGATGGACGCCAATCCAGCGCAGAGAGCCGGGGGTAATTTACTCAGTAGGACAATTAATCTTAGCAGGGTGTGTTTAGACTGTGGGAGGAAACCGGAGTAGCCTGGTAAAACCCTCACGAGAAGAGAACACGGAAACTCCACACAGAAAGGCACTCGAGCCAAGAACCGAACCCGGGACCTTCTTGCTGTGAGGCGGCAACGTTCTCTCTGAGCACCACGTCGGTCTAATAGAGTGAGTATCAAACGTCATTTCCCTGGAAGAAGAAATGAAGGCTGAACCGGTTTCAACTTCCTGGGATTCATCAGCAGAGCCATGACCTAGTGGTCCGTGGAGACCAGACTCAAGCGGCTCTTGAGGTGCAAGAGGTTGAGAAGCCCTGTGTCCACAGTCCGCCGCTGAGAGACCAGACTGGGACACGTGGGGAGTGGTGTCCATTGATCGTACCGTACTGAAGACCCTTGAGAGTGACGTGGACTTCGAGACCAGAACTCCTGGTAGTTCCGCCGTCCATCGAATCATCACCGCCACTCACCGACAGCATCATCATCAGCAGTAGCATCGGCGTCTTCCTCAGCGCCATTATCATGATCATGAGCAGAGCGGAGTGAGCAGCACTGTCCGGTGTTTGTCGGCTGGCAGTGGAGACTCCCCTGCATGCGGAGGAGGGCGGGAGGGGATGTGTACTAGGGTGGGGGGGGTGGATTTGGGAGAGAGGGAGGAGATGGGGACTTGGGAGAGAGAGAGAGGGAGATGGGGTCTTGTGTGAGAGAGGGCAAAGGTGAGGATTTGGGTGAGAGAGGGTAGAGATGGGGACTTGGGAGAGAGGGGAGATGGGGACTTGGGAGAGAGAGGGGAGATGGGGACTTAGAAGAGAGTAGAGGGGAAGATGAGGACTTGGGAGAGAAGGGGTAAATGGGGACTTGGAAGAGAGGGTGAGAGATGGGCACTTGGGAGAGAGGGGGGAGATGGGGACTTAAGAGAGGGGGGGGGAGATGGGGACTTGAGAGAGAGGGGAGATAGAGACTTTGGAGAGAAAGGGGGATAATAAAGAGGGGAGCGGGGAGAAATATGTAGAGTTGGGAGAGAAGGGGGGCTGGGGAGTTGGAGGGGTGAAGAGAGATATGGAGTGCGGTGGGAGGGGAAGAGATATGGGGAAGACAGAGAGAGGGAGCGGCTTGGAGAGGTGACCATCCAGATAAGACTACCTGGAAAATGTGGCCTATTGTTGGCGCAGTACTAATGTGTTAACGTGTGTTGGAATGTTGTGCGGAGCAGTGCTGCAGCGGGTAGCGCCGTGTGCTGCTAACACAGCAAAATGAGTTGAGTTCAGGCTCGTGGTCAATACCGGTGACCATTAACTGAACCGGTCCTGGGTCTCTGTAGATCAACTCAGCCTCAAATGAGAACCCATCTGCATACATGCAAAACAATTGTTTTTATTGTTGTTGATTTGCCGTTCTTATTTCGTTGTTGTTGCTGACATGCCGTTCTCTCCGCAGCTCTGTACAGCGTTTTGTGACCCTCGGGTAAAAAGTGCTCTAGAAGTGCAATTATTATTTATTATTATTAATAGGTACTCGCTAACAGCACTTCCCCAGTGCCTGTAGAAGGCTATATGCTGGGCTTCAGCGAAAAGATATCCTATCCGCCGGGTTACATTTCAAATCTGTCATCTCTCCTTGCCGCGCCTCCACACACAAACACAGACGCCTATTATTTAGTCTCGTGAATTTTATTACGGAAGATAAAACGCCGTTAATATCTCGGAGGAACCCGGGCAAAGGGGCAAAGTCATGCTTAATATGGCTAAGCCACCATCATTCTCAGTATCTACTTAATCCTGTAGAAGGTCGTGGGGGCCGGAGCCTGTTATGCTTCACCAATTCTGACCTTTCCAGTTTTTCCTGCCATTGCTGCAGGAGAGCTGTCTTCCACCCAGTGGGAGACCAGGCCGCAGTTGCCACGATGAAACATTTAAATTGAACGGCTTCCCAGTAATAAAATAACTAAAAAATGAGTCATTAAAAGACAGGGAAAAGTTAATGAACTAAATGGGGCTACAAGGGAGATGTGCCTCTGCTCAGCCAAATCCTTAACTCGTTGAGTTGTATCCACCCGGTGCTTCACTAATTTTTGTAAGCGCCGCTCATCCGACCTATGTTGTTGGAGGGCGACTGCCTTCAAATGTCCAGAAGCATCCTTCACGAACCGTCTCCACACCACTGGTACTCGTCATCAGCTAGTCCAGTCAGCTTCACATCCTCCTTCACCACATTAGCCCATCTCTTTAACAGCCTGCTCTGCGCGCCCATTTACCCGCCTCTATCTGACCGAACAGAAGTTGCTTTGGCATCGGATAGTTGGGCATGTGGGCTACTTGACCCAGCCAATACAGCCTTGCCTGCCAGAGGAGCTCAATGATGGGGAAGTGTCCTTGTCTTTGAAGACTCTGTGAGATCCTCACACTATGATCCTAGGATGAATAGTTGACAGGCTTTGCCTGAAAGTTTCCAGCCGGCACAGATGTTCTTTCAGAGGGGTCCACATTGAACAGCCATATATAATGCAGGGTATCACTGGCTGAGAAGCCCCTTAGCTTCATCTGGAGTGACAGGCCAGGCAGCATCCACACAACCTTAAACAGCTAATGAAACGATTACGCGGTTTGGCGGATTGTGAGTGAGACAAACAGAAACCAGTCACACACATACTGCCCAGGTACAGAAACTTCTCCACTCTCTCCACAACTGTCCCATCACTCACGAGGAACTGAGCTGATGGAGTGCTTGCTGTCCAGGGAGGTACCTAGTTTCGGTGGGGCTGGTGGTAAATCCCCATCTCTTTGTGGTGTATTCCGAGTTTAGCATCAGAGTCTATAACCCCTCAAAGTGAGCAGCAATCACCAAACATAAGATGGTTGAATAATAGGGAGTCATCCCTTGACCGCAGCCGGGGCATTGATCAGCCTCTCATTTTACCTGCACCAGAAGGAGATTCTACTAGTACATCCATGGAAAGCTTCTGGAACTACGAGGTCGAAGAAGATTCTAAATAATGTATGCACCAGAAGACATCCTTGCCACAACACCCCGAGGTGAACAGGGATTGGCTCACCTACAGCCATGGCCGATTCTCTTCACCTGTGCTGTAGCATATGGACTAAGACTATGGCAGATGTGCAGGACCGCCCTGGCCAAAAAGCACTTTGCGATTCCACAATCTTCTGCTCAGCGTGCCTGGCAAGGTAATGATTGATGGTCCTTGCCAGGACCTTTCCCAGTATTTTGAGGAGGGCGATATCCCTTTACTTTTAACAATCAGTGCGGTCCCCCTTCCACCACAGGAGGGGGTCGAACCCCTCCTGTGGTGCAGACAGCCGTGTTGCTGTAACATATGCCAGTCTGTACACAAATACCATCCTCCCACAGCAGTTCGCTTGGGATAATCATCTCTGGTACTTGTCCTGGTCTCAGGCTCTAGGTCTACTTACATAACTCCTCAGCAGATGATATCTCAGTCAGCAACCACCTATTCTAAAGTTTGAGGCACTGCAGCCTCAGCAGGGTCGTTGCCATGATGTTCTTTGGGCTGAGGAAAGTCGCCTGCAACAGGACCTCACAGAAATGCTCTGCAGACCGGCAGACATGTTACTGGGGGTTGAAGATGAGATTACCATTTTTCACTAAAGGATGATGATGGTGGAGCTGCAAGTTACTTTTTTGAGGGAATTAAAGAGAGATTTGTGATCGCGGGCGAGTGACATGCTCCATGACCTCAGCAGTCCACAACCACCACTCATCTTTGCAGCGCTACATGGGTTTTCGAACTACCGAGTGAAGACTATGGTAATCCTTCTCATTTGCGGGTGTGGGATGTTGTAGCCAATGGAAGTGGGCCTGTTGCTTTCTTTCAACTAGCTGGAACACCTCCTCCGACACCAGGATTTCTGAGAAGGTCTGGAACGCGTACCCAGTGAAAACATTTAAGCTTCATGAGCCAAAGTCCTTCACCTCACCCGTTTCCCCTGACATCAGGAAGAAGAGGAGTTAATGATGCCAGTTAAAGTTGAAAGCGATAATGAAATTCTCACTTGCAGCTTTCATCAGCCGGCCGAGATCAGGAATGGGATCCTGAGTAGACGCCCATCACTGCCATGGAAGAATGGCAGACGCATCTTACAGATGACAAGATATTAGATTTATAGATGTTTATTATTACAGCAGAAAGTATCCAGTTGTGCTCGCAAGCTGTAGATGCAGAATTCCTACGCATAACAAACGTTCGAACTCCCAAAGCAACAACGTGTGAAATCGAAAGGTAAATAAAAACAGCTCACAACAAAAAATGTATGCAACGGTGAAACCTTAACCGTAATCATAAAATAAATAAGAAAAATACTAATAATCTGGGCGGCACGGTGGCCCAGTGGGTAGCACTGTCGTCTCACAGCAAGAATTCCCGGGTTCGAATCTCGGCTCGGGTGCCTTTCTGTGTGGAGTTTGCATGTTCTCCCCGAGTCCGCGTGGGTTTTCGCCGAGCACTGCGGTTTCCTGCCACAGTCCAAAAAACATGCTGCTGCAGAGGTTAATTGGCTTGCAGACTAAATTGCCCTCAGAGCCCGGTGATGGACTGGTGTCCCATGCAGGGTATATCCCGGCCTTGCGCCCTGTGTCTGCCGGGATTGGCTTCGGCTCACCGCGACCCTGTATAGGATTAAGCGGTTCTGACAATGAGTGCATCTAGGAACATTAAACAGACAGGTTGAGCTTCTAAGATTAAGTTTGTGCATCTGTATGGACAACACATCCATCAAATATTTTGCCGATTTGTTAAGTAGAACCTTAAGTATGAATAGGCCCTAGTGACGATTTCAAGGAATGTTAAGAGAAGTAAAATTTGGCCCCAATTCGCAATGACGGATTTTGAAGGGGACGTTTCTGTAACGATGTGTACATAAATAAAATAACCCAAACTTTGTTATTTTTGCTAATTTTCCTTTCTGTCGTTGCTGTTGACATGCCATTCTCTCCACAGTTCTGCGCAGCGCTTTGTGACCCTCGGGTGAAAAGCGCAATATAAATGCAATTATTATTATTATCCAAAGCAAGCAAATCTATAAGCATAATGATATTATTTTCATATAAAGTACTAGATGCCAATTGATAGATAATGCCCTAATAATCAAACAGTGGGAGAATAGTCGTCTTTCTTCACAAGTCTCTCACTGGTGCTGCTTCGACATACATCCGTGACCTACTTCAGGCACCCTCCTCAACACGACAACTTCGATCCTCCAATATGGGCTTGCTGCATGTGCCCAGGTCGAACCTCCATTCGATGGGTGACGGAGCCTTCTCGCACGCTGCTTCCAGACTCTAGAATGCTCTTCCTTTGGAGATTCGATTACCTGAGTCCTTGGGCATCTTCAAACCTCGTCTTAAGACTCACTTGTTCCGTAAGGCTTTCAAGTCCTCTGGCTAGGACTCTTGACTGTTATCTCGAACATTGGGACTCCTATCTCTAACACTCATCTCATTATCTGAAACCGCTTAATCCTATATAGGGTCACGGTGAGCCGGAGCCTATCTCGGAAACACAGGGCGTAAGGCAGGAATACACCCGACGACGGGACGCCAGTCCATCGCCGGACCTATCTCTAACACTGTGCCTCCTAACGCTAACACTGGGCTCCCATCTCTGTGATGACTGTCTCTAATACTGAGACTTCAATCCCTAACACTGTGACATCTATCTCTAACACTGAGGCTCCCATCTCTACACTGTGACTTATCAATTCCTCCTGGTCTTCAGGGATGCGCAGCTCTCTAGATTGATTGATGTGGCTCGTGTTGTTCAGGGATGATGGCAATCCTCCGAACTGCACCTGCTCAGGAATATTTATTCCATCCATGTTTGTAGCAGAATTATTATTATTTTTGATCACTTAATTTTTGTCCATCCATAGTTTGTTGCTGCTTTTCATCTTTCGATTGGGCTGTCCTGGTGTTGTTGGCATGCCGTTCTCTCCACAGCTCGGATTTGTGAAAAAAAAACTTCAAAAAAACGTTGTGCTGATTTGCCGTTCTTGTCTTGTTGTTGATGTGCCGTTCTCTCGGCGGCTTTGTGTAGCTCTGTGGCCCTTGGCTGATGAGCGCTCTGGAAGTGCTATTATTATTATTATACGATAAATATTGAATTAAACCATTCCCAATATATGTATTATATTCACGGATAATTTGGTATTTTAAGATTATAGTTGAAAGTCTGATCGTGTTTTGCATGTTGTTCTGCAAGCCTGTGTATATTTAAAAACAAAAACAAAAAAATGTTGTTGCTGTTGATTCTCATTCAAGTACCGTTGATGTTGACGTGCCGTTCTCTCCGCAGCTCTGTGAAGCGCTTTGTGACCCTCGGGTGAAAATCACTCTATAAATGCAATTATTATTATTATTATTATTCAGTCAAAGTGAACTTAGTTGAAAAGATTTTTTTATGTCTGTAAAATAAGCCAATTTTTATTTGATCCTTCGTGAGATATGGTGAATGTGAGGTTTGAATGTCAATTTTGAGTCTAATGTGAAGCTAAGGTATTTGTATTCTTCAGCTTGTTTAATTTGTTGATTAGTGTATGGGGTGGCACAGTGGCCCAGTGGGTAGCGCTGTCGTCTCACAGGAAGAAGGTCCCGGATTCGATCTCGGCTCGGGTGCCTTTCTGTGTGAAGTTTGCATATTTTCCCCGTGTCAGCGTGGGTTTTCGCCGGACACTCCGGCTTCTTCCCACAGTCCAAAAAAGATGCTGCCGCATAGGTTAATTGGCTTGCTGACTAAATTGCCCTCAGTGCCCGGTGATGGACTGGCGGCGCATCGTGGATATATCCCTGCCTTGCGCCCTGTGTCTGCTGGGATAGGCTCCGGCTCACCGCGACCTTTTACAGGATTAAGCGGTTCTAACAATGGGATGAAATGAGATGTGACTGAAGTCGAGCTTTGGGTTTTAATCGAGAAAAAAAACAATTCATGTTATTGGCATTCATGAATTAGTTTGAGTGACAGAAGATGGATTTGAGGACATTAATGTCACCTCGTAGCTTTGCATCTTCCGAAGATTCTCCAGCCACTAGTAGTGTAGTGTCATCTGCAAAAATATTGATTGCAGAGCGTGCAAATGAGGTGCCCAGGTCATTAATTAACGGATACAATAGTAATGGACCAAGAGTGAATCCTTGTGGCACACGCTTTTATAAATGTTATTGTGTTGCACGTCAGGTTATCAACGGAAATGGCCTGGTTACACAGAGAGAGTTAACTTTTAAAGCAGAAAACCGCATGTCTGGAAAAGCCAAGGCTTCGGAGTCTATTTAAAATAATATTATGGTCAACCGTGTCAAAGGTTTTTTACAAGTCTATGAATTGAATGGCACCGTTTTGTTTCTTTTTATAAAGTACTGAAAACTAAATTCAGAGAGTCTAGCACTGTCAAGGTTGTACAATAGTCGTCACGAAGGCTTGATTGTTTTGGATGTAACAATTTGTTTACTGACATAAAATGAGCCATCTGAGCTTTGGGAATTTTTTCAAAGATTTTAACCATGGGAGATAGAATAGCAATTGGCCTGTAATCATTAGTATCATCTAGAGACCTTCCTTTATGAAAACGAATGAAAGCGGCCTTTCATTCAGTAGGGACTCTAGTTTCATGAATGGATAAGTGAAAGATATAATAATAATAATAATTGCATTTCGAGAGCGCTTTTAACCCGAGTGTCTCAAAGCGCTGCATAGAGTTGCGGAGAGAACGGCACGTCAACAACAACGACATAATAACCTCAAATCAGCAACAAAAATGCTTTTTGGGTTTTTCTTTTGTTACAAATCTGAGCTGTGGAGAGAATGGCATGTCAACAACATCAGAAGAGTTCAACTGAAAGTCAAATAGTAGCAATAAATTATAGGACATAAAATAAGCGATCAAAAATAAATATTCAACAACAAGGAAAAAAATAATGTTCCCGAGCAGGCGCAAGGGCTGCAAATAATATCAGCCACTGCTAGAAGAGAACGGTTATCAGCCCTAGTCAAGGATGCGATCTTCAGTGAAGCCCTTTGACACAATATATGGATTGTATGATTGGCTCAAAATGTAATTCTTCCAGTAGAATGAGTTTTGTTACAAGCAGGTTGACTGGTCTGGAATGTATTTGATGAATATAAAGCAGAGTCACTATAATTATGCACATTTTCAAGCATATGATCAGCTGTAGAGAAATGAAAAATAAGGCCATTTAAGATATATAAGAACTTTGTGCGGACTTTTCTATCTTCTGAAATATTTGTTGATAAACTGTTCTAAATATAAATTTGGTTTCCATGTGAAGCCAAGGGGGTAACTCGGACATATTAACACTACATACCAAATTCGCACTACGGTTGAGCAAGATTCTCGCTCAGCTTGGCCCTGCAGTGCACGCCGGCCAGATGGCCCCCTCCGGCTGGCAACCCCGCCGGAACTCAACTGTCTGCAGCTTAATGTTCCGGGGAAGTTACTCTCCCCCGGCAGAACTAGTGAATGGAACTCGGCACCCCCTAAGCCGAATTAAAGCTGACTGAGGAACCACCGACCAAACTGTCCTACTGACAGGGTCTATGGACAATACCTCAGCCACTGGGGCCGAGTCCATCGTTGTTCTGCTGCCCACCGAACCCTGTGTTGTGCGGTACATCGTATCAGTGTGGGACAGGTACGCCGTTGTCAAATGGCTGCTCTAACAACAGATGCGCGCAGACATCTAGTGGGTGAGTGCAATAGTGGTGGTTGCGTGTGTGTCTGTGTGGCACAATATACTTTCCAGGGGGGGTCACAAGGGCGCATATCCGCGGGGATACAGCCAGTGCCCCTGGCGGCTCTGAGGCCCACGAGGTGGGCCTCCACACAGCTTTCATCAGCCAGCCGAGACCAGGCCACTGTGGGTTTGAATGGGGTCCGAGGTAAACACCCACCACTGCCGTGGAAGAATGGCAGGCGGATCTTAGAGATGCCAAGCCGATGGTCAGAGGTCAGATTAGCTCCTCGGTAGGTCCTGGTATCAAGGACATGGGCCTGCATCCGCTGCTCCACCAATATGTAGTCCAGCAGATAGTCTTACTTGGATCCGGCATGCACCCAATATGTTGTGTGGATGCGCCAATGACAGAATAGCGTGTTGGTTATTACAAGCCAATGGGCTGCACAGAAGTCTAGCAGCCTCCTACAGTTGTTGTTGAGCTGATCTGGAACAGAAAGACACATACAAAGACAAAAATCCCCCACATAACATTAACAGACTGTAAGGTCAAGTGCCATTAGCGAGCACTTATGAAGGTCGATACGGCACACGAGCGGGTGGGTGACCAGCACCACGCCCGCACAGAAAGACACACACACATACCAATCACGCAATGGTGAGACGGAATGTTCTGTGTAGACGCGCAGTGTCACCACGGTGTTAGAATGTTCCCGTCACTTGTGGCTCGAGGCGCTTGGCAGAATCCTTCTGCCGAACAACAACACGTGTCCTGAGATC
>JAZEWT010000021.1:9929952-9965701 GCA_036362905.1 Mordacia mordax
CTGACATCCTATCTCGGGTAAATCCCTCCCTTGCGCCCTGTGTTTGCTTAAACTTACCTGCTGGACAACTGTTAAAAAAGCTACATAGTTCAACGGTTACGTCCAGCTTAAATAAATGACTGACTCCGATCTTTAACACTGTTACTCCCGTCTCCAACTCTGTGACTCCCATCTCTAACACCGTGACTCCCTTTTCTAACAGCGTGACTCCCATCTCTAACACCGTGATTCCCATCTCTAACACTGTGACTCCCATCTCTAACGTTGTGACTCCCTTTTCTAACACCGTGACTCTCTTTTCTAACACTGTGACTCCCTTCTCTAACACCATGATTCCCATCTCTAACAATGTGACTCCCATCTCTAAAACTGTGACTTCCATCTCTAACACTGAGACTCCCATGTCAAATGCTTTGAATCCAGTCTAACACTGTGATTGCTATGTATAACACATGCTCCTATTGCTTACCCTCCATGTTGGATAACAGTTAAAAAGAATTACCTAGCTCACTCGTTCCGTTCAACTTAAAAGAAATTGACGAGGAAACTCCAGAGACGTGTGGAGGGGGAAGTTAGCCGGTGCCAACATTTGCCAGAAACTGCGCACCATATACAGTGGTGAGAAAAGTTCGTGAACCTTTTAGAAACATCTGTATTTCTGCGTAAATTTGACCTAAATGTGATCAGATTTTCATCTAAGTCTTATTATTAGATGAAGAGAAACGTATTAAACAAATGGCACTCGAAAAAATATAATTTTCAATTACTTATTGAGCAAAATGATCCACCTTTGAAATTCTTCGCTGGAAAACGTATGTAAATCTCTAGGTTGATCAGCTAAGTGAAGGGGATAATTAGAGTCCAGTTATTTCAATCAATGGCGTAACGATCAGGAGTGAGTCTGGGTCTTCACCACAAAGGTTTGTAGAAGTGTGTCATGCCTCCATCAAAAGAGGTTGCTGAGGTCCTCAGAAGAACAATTGTCGATACTCATTGCTCTGGAAATAGTTACAAAATCGTTTCTAAAGATGTTCGGCTCCACCAATTCACTGCCAGACCGATGGTGTATCTAAAAGGAGTGGTCGTACAATGGAAATAACTCCAAGAGCAAGGCGTACAATCATTTAGGAGATCACAAAGAACCCAAGGTTAAAATCTTAGAAATTGCAGAACTCCTCCATTGGCTAAAGTCGGTGTTAATGAGTCTACCATCAGGAAAACCCTGCACCGGAGGAGAGCAAGGAGGAAACGACTGCTCACCGAGAACAACATTGCCAGCCATCTCAAGTTTTGCCAAAGACTACCTGGATGATCCAGAAGGTTTTTGGAAGAATCTTCTGAGAAGAGATGAATCGAAAGTGAAAATTATTGGCTTAAACGAGAAGCGTTAAGAATGGTTGAAACTAAACACTGCATTTCAACATAAGAACCACATCCCGATCGTGAAGCATTGTTATGAGAGTATCATTGAGGCTGCTTTGCTGCCTCAGGACTCGCATGGCTTTCCATCATTGACAGAAACATGAATTCTATATTGTTACAGCAAATTTTACAGGAGAATGTCAGGGCATCCGTCCATGAGCTGAAGCTGAACAGAAAGTGGGTCACACAGCAAGACCATGACCCTAAACACATAACGAAATCTACAGCAGAATGGCTGGAGCAGAGGAGACTTCGCGTTTTGGAATAGCCAAGTCAAAGTCCAGACCTTAACCAATTTTTAATGTTGTGGCAGAACCTGAAGAGGACAGTTCGTCCAAGAAAGCCCCCAAATATCTGTCAGTTAATAAATCCTTTATTGAAGTTATTGTTGCTCAAGGCGGTGCCACCAGTTACTGAATATAAAGGTTCACATTCTTTTTTGCGACAAAGAAATTGAATGTCGAATTATTTTGAAGATCTAATTATATTCTAGGTAAATATAAAAAATTCCAATGGTTTACGAGCTTTTTATCACAACTTTATTATGATTATTAATTATTATTAACTATTATTTAGCAGACGCCCTTATCCAAGGCGATTTACATCATTATATAGGTGTGAGGAAACCACAGAGAGGCGAAGGGAAGGCAGCTATGCAGTCAGCCGACGACAACATTTATCAGACATTGCGTTATATTTCAATGTTTTGGGACAATGGCTTTTTTTGTATTATTTGATGATTGTTATTTAAGTTGTGGGAGGAAACCGGACAATGCGAAGGTAACTCACGCAGAACAAGGGGAGAATACACCAATTCCACGCCACAGAACGTCACACAAGGCGGGAATCGAACAGCCTCGGGCAGGACCTCTCTGTGTGGAGGCGCGGATGCTACCGCCGCATACCCACAGTGCTACACGACCCCACGTGCTTCATGGGTGGGCAAAAAGCCAAGTTCACGAAGGGACCGTTTTAGCGCCCAAGATGTAGGTGATGTGGCACAGTCTTCCCCTGGCATGAGGAACCGTTGAGCTATGGGACTGTAAGGAAGAGTTGCCCACCGCGGAGGGGTAAGCAAGTTACAACATCTCAGTGTGCCGGGGGCGATTTAAACAGAATAATTGACCTCGTGCATTCAGGGGCGAATGTTTGAACCGGTTCTGATTTTCCCCCAAGTCAATTCTGTGTTTAAACACGTACCTTATGCGGTGTGTAAATGTTAGCGCTGGGGAGACAAAGGCGGCTGCGGATGGTGCTGGTCACCCACGTCCGTTTCTGTCGTGCTGGCCTTCATAGGTGCTACTTGCTAACGGCACTTGACCCTCCAGTTCACTAAGACTATACGGGGTATCTTTGTCTTTGGTGGATAACGGGGGTCATGGGGCGTTTGGTTTTAAGCGGCGCGGTGGCGCAGTGATTAGCGCTGTTGCCTCACAGCAATAAATACCTGGGGTCGATTCCCGGCTCCGGTGCCTCTATCCACGTGGGTTTTCGCCGGTTACTCCGGTTTCTTCCCAAAGTCCAAAGACACTCTAGTTAGGTTAATTATACCGACTTAATTTTCCCCGATGCACTGAGATGTAACTTTCTTACGCTTTCGAGCTGGACAACTGTTAAAAAGAGCTTTATAACGCAACAGTTTCTCATCTCATTATCTCATCTCATCTCATTATCTGAAACCGCTTAATCCTATATAGGGTCACGGTGAAGCCGGAGCCTATCCCGGAAACACAGGGCGTAAGGCAGGAATACACCCGACGACGGGACGCCGGTCCATCGCCGCATCTCATTATCTGAAACCGCTTAATCCTATATAGGGTCACGGTGAGCCGGAGCCTATCCCGGAAACACAGGGCGCAAGGCAGGGATACACCCGACGACGGAACGCCAGTCCATCGCCGGGCATTGCGGGACAATTTTAGTCTGCGAGCCAATCAACCTATCCAGGAGCATGCTTTTGGACTGTGGGAGGAAAACGGAGTACCCGGCGAAAACCCACGCGGACACGGGGAGAGCATGCAAACTCCACACAGAAAGGCACCCGAGCCGAGAGATTCGAACCCTGGACCTTCTTGCTGTGAGGCGTCAACGCTAACCACTGGGCCACCGCGCCGCCCGCAACAGTTTCTCCCATTATAAATACAAACTGGTTGTTATAAAATTCTGCAGGGGGCGACACTGGCCCGAAATTTAGCGAGACGGGCCCAGTCAGACAGCTGGCGCAGTTTGTGGAGTGGTCTGTGAGGATGGCTCGCTCTCAAGGGCTGCTCTTTTAGGATTGTCGCGTCGGGTGTCCCTCCTCTGTCCATCGTGACCTTCCGCCTCTCGCGTTGGAGGCACTGCGGATTTCCTGAAAGAGCGGCTTTCAGGAGCAACTCTCACTCAGCGCTCTTCAATCACAGAGTACCAATGCAATGGGTGATGTTTCGGACAACGGCTCATTTTCATGGCACAGGAAATGTCATGACGTTGAGTTCGTTGGGCTTCACAGCAAGCACCTGGGTTCGATTCCTGGCTAGAGCGCCTTTCTGTGTTAAGTTTGCGTGTTCTTCCCGTGTAAGTGTGGGTTTTCGCCGGGCACTTTGAGGTGGCAGCGCTAATCACTGCGTCCGCGCGCCACCCAGGACAGAGAAGAAAAGGTCGAGAAGTGCAAAGGATCAAACCCAAGTTACTGAGATACGCGCGGTGATGGGGCCACTGCTGGCCGCGTTCCTTCGATCTCCCGGTTCAGCAGTGTTGGGGGACGAGAGGGCGTAGTGAGTTCGATTCCACGGTTAACATCTGGGAGATACCAAGGTGGCTGGGTCTGGTGGTGAACACATTACCTTACCGGTTTTAATAGGCGCTCGCCAACAGAACTTGCCCCAATAATTTGAGTTACACGGGGGATATTTTGTTTACCTGCGTGGATGTGTATTTCAAAACCAGTAGGGAAACAAAGGCGGCCGGGCGTGATTTGGCCACCTACCTTTTCGTGTGCCGTGCTGCCCTTAATAGGTACTTCTCATCTCATCTCATTATCTGAAACCGCTTAATCCTATACAGGGTCACGGTGAGCCGGAGCCTCTCCCGGAAACACAGGGCGTAAGGCAGGAATACACCCGACGACGGGACGCCAGTCCATCGCCGGGCATTGCGGGACAATTTTAGTCAGCGAGCCAATCAACCTATCCAGGAGCATGCTTTTGGACTGTGGGAGGAAACCGGAGTACCCGGCGAAAACCCACGCGGACACGGGGAGAGCATGCAAACTCCACACAGAAAGGCACCCGAGCCGAGAGATTCGAACCCGGGACCTTCTTGCTGTGAGGCGTCAGCGCTAACCACTGGGCCACCGCGTCGCCCTAAAAGGTACTTGTAAACTTGAATTGACCGTGCAGTCTGTGAAAGCTATACGGGGACTCTTTATAAATAGACGTGTTCGTGCCACGTTGTGGGAACACGTGTTCAGTACGTACTGTTTACACGCGCCGTCACGTGGGGGCCCACGGTCGAAATAGTGTTATTTTTAATTAGCCCAGTGCAACTAATGATTTCGAAAATACAATTAGAGGCGGAATGAATTGTTGTGTGTGTGCGTTCACCGAGAGGTGTGCCTATGTGCGTGTATTTTATGCTGGAGTTAACAGCAACAACCGTCGTTCACCACAAGCTGTAGGTGACGTTCAAACGGCGCCTGTGCCAGGCCAGGTGCACATTTAGGCCACATTGCTCGCTGACGGTAAGTCACGAGGCACTTTTTGAGACGCCAGAGGCTCCGCTCGCAGCTGTTACCGTTCACACGCAGACTCGCGCTGTGGAAAATATGATTAGAGCCGGAATGCATTGTTGTGTGTTTTTGTATTTTGTACTGGATTAAATCTGCAAAAAGATCCCTCATATAGTCAAGTGCCGTTAGCGAGCGCCTATGAAGGCCGGCACGACACATGAGGAGATGGGTGACCAGCACCACGCCCGGCCGCCTTTGTCTTCCTAGTTACAATGTTGAAACACTGCACTGGGTACTCATTTGAGTCGACCTAGGGGAGGCCCAGGACCTGTTCAGAAACACACTGGTGTTGGTGGCCGTGAGCGGGGATCGAATTCGGGACGCCAGATTTGTAGGCCAGTGCCCTAATCTGCACACACACACACGGTCAGCCACACAAAGCAAAGTTCACCCGTATAGCCTTGACAGACCGTCGAGTCAAGTGCCATTACCGAGTAGCACCTATGAATGACGGAATGACACAAGTGTGTGGGTTGCCGGCAACACAAGCATGTGTACATGTGTGCCAATATATATAATCTTTCTCATTGATTGGTTGTCATTTATAGGGCTAAGCTAGCACTGAAAGCTAAACTAGTACGACGAGCTAAACTAGTATGACAAGCTTGACGAGTACGACGAACTAAACTAATACTATTAGCTAAACTAGTACGATTATCTGAACTTGTACCACAAGCTAAACTGGTACGACAAGCGAAACTAGTAGGATGCGCTACAGTAGTACGATAAGCTAAATTAATACTATGAGCTAAAGTAGCACGATGAGCTGAACGAGCTAAACTAGTACAACGAGCTAATCTAGTACGACGAGCTAAACTAGTACGAAAAGCTAAACTAGTACAATGAGCTGAACTTGTGCAACGAGCTGAACGAGTGCGATGAGCCAAACTAGTTCGACGAGTTGAACAAGTACTACGAGTTAAACTAGTACGACCAGCTGAACTAGTATGACGAGCTGTACTAGGATAACGAGCTAAACTAGTATTACAAACTAAACTAGTACGATAAGCTGAACTGCTGAACTAGTGCAACGAAACTGCACTTGTGCGACGAACTAAACTAGTGTGATGAGTTGAACTAGTATGACGAGCTGAACTAGTACTATGAACTGAACTACTATGATGAGCTAAACTAAGACGACGAGCTGAACTAGTGCGATGAGGTGAACTTGTACAATGAGCTGAACTAGTACGATTAGGTGAACTAGTGCGACGAGCTGAACTAGTAGCGCAAGCTAAACTCGTGCAACAAGCTGAACCTTGTACGATGAGCGAAGCTAATTCGACCTGCTAAACTAGTATAACAAGCTAAACTAATACGGACAGCTAAACTATTGAAATGAGCTAAATTAGTAGGACGCACTAATAATAATAATATTTGCACTTCTTGAGATCTATTCACCCCAGAAGCACAGAGTGCTGCATAGACCTTTGGACATAACGGTATGTCAACAACACCGACATCAACGTAGATCAAGATAAATAAAATAATGGCTACAAATTAATGAAGGGCATATAAAATAATTTTCGAGCATAGAACGGAAGGAATAAGTGTTCCTTAGCACATGCAGCTCAACAGCGAGCCATCATCCAAGCAAACAAGTGAGCAGCATCAACAGTCCCAGCCAGAGGACTTCAATGCATTACCGAACAAGTGAGTCGTGAGACTGGATGTGAAGAAGCCCAGGGACTCTGCTGACCGCATTTCCAATAGAAGGGCATTCCAGAGTCTGGGAGCAGTGCTCAAGAAGGTTTTGTGACCCATTGAACGGAGGTGTGATCTGGGCACATACAGCAAGCCCGTTTTGGAGGATCGAAGATGTGTTGAGGAGGGTGGCTGAAGTAGGTCACGGATCTATGTCGGAGCAGCGCCAGTGAGAGCCTTGTAGGTGAGAAGGACGATCTTGAATTCAATCCTGTATTTAACCGGTAGCCAGTGGAGAGACACTAGCACTCGGGATATGTGATCGTGGATGGAAGTGCGGTTGAGGACTCTAGCAGGCGCATTCTACACACATTGGAGACGATTAATAAGGTAGGCAGGGATGCCAGGGAGTCGTGCATTGAATAATGGATTCGTGAAGCTAAACTAGTGTGACGAGCTGAACTAGTGCGACGAGCTGAACTAGTGCGACGAGTTGAACTAGTGTGACGAGCTGAACTAGTGCGACGAGCTGAACTAGTGTGAGAAGCCGATGCTAATGAATTGTCGGAGCTAGTAGGCTGTGCTTAATTACATCGAGCTGCGATTTTGAATCATCATACTTTTACTCACGAACGCTCACGTTTGGGCAGACAAGCATTAGATCATTACTTCAATTAAAAACGTGTTCCTCTGTCACAACGTGCGGATCCCGTCAGTGGCGTTCATCCTGTTTGCGTGTAGAACAATGATTTTCACGATTGTTTCGAGGGTTGGGGCCACTGTCGCCATTAAGAAGTCAGGGTGAGAGTCGCCACAGAATCCGTCTGCGTGCTGCTCCCTGTCGATGTGTCGGTGCCACGTATACCCGTGCCGTTGGAGCACTCATTTGAAACCACTGGGTGAATGTGACCACATTGACGGTGAATAATGATGCCGTGGGTGTCTCCACATGTGCTTGTTGTCGGGCCCGCACGTCAGGGGACGCAGCTTAAGCCACCAGGGTCCGCCAGTGTC
Organism: Mordacia mordax; assembly: GCA_036362905.1. Taxonomy (NCBI): domain Eukaryota; kingdom Metazoa; phylum Chordata; class Hyperoartia; order Petromyzontiformes; family Petromyzontidae; genus Mordacia; species Mordacia mordax. Next base: position 9,937,802 of record JAZEWT010000021.1, read on the forward strand.
TGTGAGGACTGAAAGATCGCCTGGCCGTGTGAGGAGACGATTAGGAGTTAATTGAGAGATGCAGGCAGAACCTGGGTTCGACAACACCGTTTAGAGACGCAGTTATAATAATCGTCATCCAGCAGTGGATGGTGGTAATGCTACGAACGTGGACACTCACGCTTAGAATGAGGCGAACAGAAAGTGCGCGTGGGTTAGAACAAAGCTTCTCAACTTTCTACACCTCAAGACCCACTTTGGTCTAGTGTTGTCGCGGCCCGCTCATGGGTCATGAACCATGGGGCGAGAGAGCACCCACTGGTTATTTGTGCATTGAGCACACAAACTGAATCTTAACCGTAACTTGGTGGAGGTGTTTGCCTCTTCCAATGGACCCCAGAGCTTTGTCGTCTGGAGTCAAGCACTCCTAGTAGGGTTTCCCTTAGTGAACAGGTCTGGAGTCCAGCACTCCTACTAGGGTCTCCCTTGGTGAACAGTTGTGGAGTCCAGCACTCTTGCGAAGGGCTTCTGCTTGGAGTGAACAGGTCTTGAGGGTAGTTGCTCCAGGACAATAACGATCCAAAGATCCTCCCACTGAAAGAAGTTGGCGTCATGAAGGGTATCTGGCCGTGAACTTCAGTTCCAATACCCCCACCACTGGGGGGCAACCGGCCAACCCGGGCCAACCTGGGTTAACCTGTACAGCAGTCACGAGGGACGATGGCGATGCAGGCCGATGGTCGAGACTATTGCGGAGCGGCAGCTGAGGAGCGAAACGCGTCCGAGAGTGGACGTCTCGCAGGGAAACGGAGCGATGGCAAGATCGGGTCGTGTGCAGGGGGCGGCAGGCCGGAACGTTACGTTTCATTCAACGTGGCTGTACAGGGTTGCTCGTTCAAAATCGAAGGTAGTCACAAAACGATTGAGAGGTATGAGGAAACCGCAGAGAGGCGGGGGGGAGATGGAGGGAAGGCAGCTACGGGCTTAACAGGCGCCAACATTTGCAGACACTGCGTCCCAATGAGGATGATGATAGCGGACAATTAATTTGAAACTTTTTATTATTCAGGAGGAAACTGGAAAGCTTGGAGAACCCCCGCGCAGAACAGGGGGAGAGAACACACAAGCTTCAAACAGAAAGGTGCCCGAGGTGGGAATCGCACCGCTTCTGGTACGAGCTTCTCTCTGTGGGGAGAGTCAGATGTTACCACTGTACCATCCTTGCACCACATCACAAGGTCGTGAAACATGACAGTGGCTTGGGAAAGGGGTCGCTTCGTCCAGCAATGGATTGAACCTGGCTGTTGTTGATGTAGGAAACATTATCCACCTAATTTAGTTCGAATGCTAAGGTAATGGATGCAATCATTCATTCTGAAAACCATCCTATCTCTACCCAGCCTCAATCACAATCCAATACCTCTATAAATGTTCCTCCACCTTTCTTGACCTCAAAACTCCAGGAATGTTTCGAATTAGGGGAATCCGAGGTGTCTTCTTTAGTTACCAGATTCCAGCCCACAAACTGCTTCCTGTATCCTTTCCCATCCAAAATCATCCGGGTAAACCTCAAATGCTTTGCCATGTTCATCACGAATCTGTTTAATAACTCACTTCGCTCTGGTATCGTTCCCCCACTATTCAAATGTGCAGCAAACCCCTGATTAAAAAACCTGGCCTCGATTGCAACATCCCTGATAATTATAGCCCCATCTCAAATCTACCATTTATCTCTAAGGTCTTTGAACATGCCATAGCCGCGCAACTCCAGAAATACGTTCTAAACAATGATCTCCTCGATCCCTTCCAATCTGGGTTCAGATGCGGCCATAGTAATGGAACTGCTTTGGTAAAAGTAGTTGATGACCTACTTGTCGCTGCTGATTAAGGCTTGCCAAGTATTCTTGTCCTCCTGGACCTGAGTGCTGCCTTTGATACTGTTGACTACCCAATGTTACTTGAGCGACTGGAGGGTATAAGGATCACTGGCAGTGCCCTGCATTGGCAGAGCTCCTACCTGTCTGACCGGAAACAGTTTGTCAGCCTCGGAGGACAAAACTCAGAGATCCATCTTGTTTTGTCTGGAGTTCCACAGGGTTCCGTTCTCGGCCCACTCCTCTTCAGCATCTACATACAACCTCTTGGCCATATCTTACGCAGCCACAATCTCAGCTATCATTGCTATGTCGATGACATCCAAATCTATATCCACGCAGTCATCCATCAATGCGTCTGGTCTCTGCATGTCATCCTCACTGTCAACTGTGATAGCCTGGCTCAATTCAAATTTTCCAAATGTAACCGGTGGCTATGGTAATGAGTTGTACATATGCATGGTCGCACATTAGAATGCTGGCGTGTTAGCATCGCACACGCCCCCACGTACAGGCAGACACACCCACCCTTGCGGAAGCGTTCCTCAGTGTTAGTGAAGCATGATAGAGGTGAGAACGTTTGCTCTGGAGCTCCGCACATATACAATTATATACGTAGAGGTTGGTGACTAATGAGGTGTTTTGTACCATCCGCAGGGCTGTGGGGTTTTGATGTGGATTCGTATGTTGGTGGCTGTGTTTGAAGGTACGTGGTGTTAAGGGGATTGATGTAGATATTGTTATTTAGGAGAGGGGGGAATCTTTTGTGGGTTTTGGCGAGAGGTGCACGTAGCTGCACGCATTGGCCATCTTAGGTGGGCGGTTTTTCTGAGTGTGAGTGAAGCATGACAGAGGTGCTGTCTGCAAAGTGAATAAATAGCATCATTTCGAGAGACGATACGTGTGGAATCAAGTCCTTGTAGTGGAAAAAGAGTAACGAGTGTCGGCGCACCAGAAGTGGTGCATGCGGAGCGCGAGGGGAATTCACAAAGAACACAACGCAGAACTTTATCATCAGAATCACCCCTTCCTCGCCACGTGTGCACTCACGTGCGCCGAGTTCACCTGGTGTCTGACATTCTAGCTGGCCTAGGCGCCGGCCTGCAGTCTCTCATGCGATCGGCGGCCGTATCGTGAGTGTAGAGAGACAGTGCAGGTTGGCGCCGGCTACACAAAATTAAATGGCGACAAAACAGAAATTTTGCTTGTCGAAACCCCGCACCAATTGTCCAAGGCTGAACCTATCCAATTGATGCTTGATGACCAGACCATTGAATTGCTAAGGCAATCTGGAGTATTAGTGTGACTCTTGATTCCTCACTCACCTTCGAGACACTCATCAAAAGGTGACGAAGGTAGCCTACTTCCATCTCAGAAATATAGCCAGACTGTGCAACATCCTGTCACCCGCTGATGCTGAGAAGCTAATACACATCTTCATCTCACGAATCGATTACTGCATGCTCTTCTCCCTGGCACACCTGCCTGCCTCATCAATCGTCTCCAACGTGTGCATAATGCGGCTGCTAGAGTCCTCACTTGCACACCCGTCCACGATCACATATCCCCTGATGTCGCTCCACTGGTTACCTGTTAAATACAGAATTGAGTTCAAGATCCTCCTCATCTACAAGGCTCTCACTGGAGCTGCTCCGACATATATCCGTGACTTACTTCAGACATCCTCCTCAACCCGACCACTTCGGTTTGCTACATGTTCCCGGGTTGCACCTCCATTCGATGGGTGACAAAGCCTTCTCACATGCTGCTCCCAGACTCTGGAATGCCCTTCTATTGGAGATTCGATCATCTGAGTCCTTGGGCATCTTCAAATCTCGTCTCGAGAATTGTTCCGTTGGGCTTTCAAGTCCTCCGGCTAGGACTGTTGATGCGGCTAAGTATGATGGCTCTTTTTTGACCTGCGTATGCTCGGGTACGTTTATTCCTTCCTCCGACTGGGATTGTTGATGCGGCTCATTGTTGTTATGCCGGGATGATAGCTCTCTTCCGACCTGCGCCTTTTCGAGAACATTTATTCATTCCTTATTTGTTGCAGATTTTTTTAGTCGCTTATTTTATATCCTATAATTTATTGCTACTATTTGACTTTCAGTTGAACTGTCTTGATGTTAACGCTATGGGTACTTTTTTTGCCAGTATACATATATAAGATTACAACAGGTTTTACCGTATCTGGCGATTATGCAGGTGTTAAGATACCAAACATCACAATCGCCAGATATGGTAAAACCTGTTGTAATCTTGTCTTGATGTTGCTGACATGCCGTTCTCTCCACAGCTCGGATTTGTAAAAAAAAACTTTAACAAACCGTTATTGTTGCTGATTTGCCGTTCTTATCTCGTTGTTGATGTGCTCTTCTCTCTTTCAGTTCTGTGCGGCGCTTTGTGGCCCTCGGGTAATGAACGCTCTAGAAGTGCAATTATTATTATTATACAATTATTGTTACATGAACAATTTCCCAATATTTGTATAATGAACACTGATAATTTTGCATTTAAAATGTTTAGTTGACAGATCATATTTTACACGTTGTTTTGCAACGATGTGTACATATATTAAACCTGCCAAAAATGTTATTACTGCTGATTTTTCCATTATGTCGTTGTTGTGCCGTTTTCTCTGCTATGTGCAGCGCTTTGCGACCCTCGGGTGAAAAACGCTCTATAAATGCAATTATTATTATTATTACCGGTGGGGGAAATTCCACGTTTCCAAGACAGCGACCAGTCTGGTCATATGGCGGCCTCGGCGTGTGCGAGATAAACCGTTATAAATACAGTTACGCTGAGCCAGACATAACCTTGGTGAAGCGTTTTACCCTCTCAACACTGAATTAAATTCCCATGATGTCGCTCCCAGAGATATTTCGAGCGATCACACGCGAGTGCGTGTAAGAGTGGGAGAGAGTGTGAGTGGGTGAGAGTGGGCGAGTATGTGAGTGGGTGAGTGTCAGAGAGAGCATGTGAGTGGGTGAGAGTATGAGTGGGTGAGAGTGAAAGACACTTTGACTTTTTAAGTCTGATTTTATTGCTCCTCCTCCAAAGCACATTGTCAGATCACAAAATATGCAATCAAGACAATGTACAATATACATAACTATTTACACACTGCGATCCACGTCCGTTAAATACAGTTTGTATTTTATAACGCGCAAACATTTAATTAATTTCCAAGATATTCATACCCTTACTCAGAGAGAAGTAAATTATTTGCACCAGTGCAAGCCGCATTATATGCATTCAAGACAGTACACAATATGTCTCATCTCTCATCTCATTATCTGAAACCGCTTAATCCTATATAGGGTCACGGTGAGCCGGAGCCTATCCCGGAAATACAGGGCGTAAGGCAGGAATACACCCGACGACGGGACGCCAGTCCATCACCGGGCATTGCGAGACAATTTTAGTCTGCGAGCCAATCAACCTATCCAGGAGCATGCTTTTGGACTGTGGGAGGAAACCGGAGTACCCGGCGAAAACCCACGCGGACACGGGGAGAGCATGCAAACTCCACACAGAAAGGCACCCGAGCCGAGAGATTCGAACCCAGGACATTCTTGATGTGAGGCGTCAGCGCTAACCACTGGGCCACCGCGCCGCCCGTACGCAATATGTACAACTGTATTATGGAGCAAATATTAAATCAATGCTGAGAAAGAGAGATGGTGAGACCCTCGACAATGAGTGCAAAATTAAATGTGAACTGGAGGAGTCCCATGAGTGTCCGTTCACAGAGCGCTGCCCCAGTGTTACAGGAATGTGGGCACCTCCCCGCCGTTCTTGTAGAAGGTGGCTCCATGCGCAGCTCCTAACGGGTCTTCCAGATCTCTAACCTCGCTTGAGCAGAGGACAAAGTTCACGACGCTGCTGCGGTCGCCAGCGGCTCCGGATGCACAGCTCCCCGAGGTCGACTCAGCTTCAAATGAATACCTAGTACAATGTGTAAACATTTCCCACTGGGGAGACAAAGCAAAATGCTGGCCACCCACCTCTTTATGTGCCGTGTCAGCCTTCATAGGTGCTCGCTAACGGCATTTGACCCTAGAGTCTGTGAAATCTTTAAGGGGATCTTTGTCTTGTTTTGTGAGCTCGCACACACGTGTGTGAGACAATGCGAGAGACGGTGACAGAGGTTTGTTAGTGTGCGTTAGAGAGCGTGGATCTGTTCGTGCGTGTGTGGAGAGTTGGCACAGTAGGGAGTATCGGTGGTGCATCTGCCAGTCATCTAAGTCAGGCAGCTCATAACACCTGGGTCTGTCCCATGGCCTCTTCACGTGGCCTCAGAGTGCATATGGTCTGGCACAGGCGCTGTGGTGACGTCACCGCCAATTAGTGGCGAATGGCGGTTATTGTTGTTGTTGGAGAGCGGTGGCCCAGCGGTGAGCGCGCTGGGCTACAAAGCCGATATCCAATGTTCGAGTACCGCTCACGGCCGACACCATTGAGGATTTTTTAAACGGGTTTTGGGCCTCCTTTAGGTCTTCTCAGCCTCAAATTAGTACGTAGTGTAGTGTGTGAACATTGCCACTTGGGAGACAAAGGCGACACGGCACACCTCCCCGTGTGCCGTGTCGACCTTCATAGGTGCTCGTTAACGGCATTTAACCCTCGTCTGTTAAGGCTATACTGGGGATCTTTGTGTGCGCGCGTGTGTGCATGTGCGTGTGTGCACATGTGTATATATATGTGTGTGTACCCCCCTATGTGTGCACGTGTATATATGTGTGCGCGCGCGCCCGTTCATTGCCAGAGTAATAACCGCCCTGGTATTGATTTCCCTTTATTTTGTCGGCTGTGGCGTTTTGGCTCTGAGGGTCAAACTCAAGAGACACAAAGACAAAGATGCCCCATATAGTCTCAGAATAATGTTGTGTCAAGTGCTCTTAGCGATGACATCCATAAAAGCCAGCGCGGCACACAAGGGGGTGAGTGACTAGCACTACGCCCGCACGTGCTTATCTCCCCAGTTGCGATGTTTACACACCACACCAGATACTTATTTCAGGCTGAGTGGAACTAGGGGAGGCCCAAAACAGCATTGGAAAAAAATCATCAGTGTCGGCCATGAGCTGGAATCGAACCAGCTCGCGAGGTTCGTAGCGCACCAACTACTACACGTACTCTCCCCGCTCAGGCGCGAACACATACAAAGCACCCATATAGCCTTAATAGACTGTAGGGCTAAGTGCCGTTAGCGAGCACGTATGAAGGTCGAAACGGTACACAAGGGGGTGGGTGATCAGCACTACGGCAATTTTTTTATATTGCACCAGGCACTCATTTGAGGCCGAGTCGACACATACGCACATGTGGTGGTCCCCAAATTCCTAAGGTCCTCACCTCCGTAAATATCTTCTCTAGATCTCCAGCGATCCCTAACTCCTAACACCAATCTCTCTCGGTCCTGAGTGATGAAGCACAGCGCGCGCTCTCTCGGTCCCTGATTGATCACAACGCAGCGCGCGCTCTCTCGGTCCCTGAATCACACGCAGCGCGCGCTCTCTCGGTCCCTGAGTGATCACACGCAGCACGCGCTCTCTTGGTCCCTAATTGATCGCACGCAGCGCTGACACACGGCATTCGCGCGTTCTCTCACACATACCGCGCCCACACCACGTTCACCCATACCACCGCTTTGATACAAAAATAACGGACAGAGGATGACTTGAAGCCTTTTACTGCTGCAGACTTGCGCGCCGCGACATGGTCCCTTTTCAGCCGCTCCAACTGCTCCCTCGCTACAACTCGCTAAGCGGCACAACCGCTTGGGCCCAGCTGCGCGGCATAGCCTCGCACAGCTCCGGGCACAACTCTCGCACATGACTAACTAAACTCCGCTACTCGACTGCCCTTAACATGCCTAACTAACCCTGCTACTCGACTGCCCGTAACATGCCTAACTAACCCCGCTACTCTCTGCCCTCGTCTCTCTACATGGCTGCCCTTCCTAACCGCTTCGACTCAACTAACAACTCCCCGCCCCCTTGCTACACGCTTCTTTAAATACCTGCCCCCAGGTTCGAACCGCCCCTTTTTAACGGCTGTGTCTCTCTCTACCAATCCCCGTCGTTCCCCCTTGTCTCTGGGCGCCGTGTCTTTCTCCTACCAATCACCGCTGTCGTAAACACCTTGGCGCCGGCCTGTCTAGAGAGCGCACCAATCCACAGATCCCAGCCGTTACAACAACTGGCGCCACCCTGTCTGGCTCCGCTCACGCCACCATGGGCCACGTGTCTAGCCGAGCCCAGGCCACGGGACCCCGCGGAACAACAGGAAGATAGCGCGCAACGTCCGTTCGAAAGCCCCACCTAGCTCGCTAATGCCCCGCCTAGCTTGGCCCTGCATTGCACGCCGGTCGGATGGCCCCCCTCCGGTCGGCAACCCCGCCGGAACACAATTGTCTGCAGCTTTAACGTTCTGCGGGAGTTATTCTCCCCCAGCAGAACTAGTAGATGGCACTCGGCACCCCCTAAGCCGAATACCAGCTGACTGAGGAACCACCAACCAAACTGTCCTACTGACAGGGTCTATGGACAAAACCTCAGCCACTGGGGCCGAGTCCATCGTCGTTCTGCTACCCACCGAACCCTCGTATCGTGCGGTACACTCTCATCTCATCTCATTATCTGAAACCGCTTAATCCTATATAAGGTCACGGTGAGCCGGAGCCTATCCCGGAAACACAGGGCATAAGGCAGGAATACACCCGACGACGGGACGCCAGTCCATCGCCGGCGGTACACTGTCAGTGTGAAACAGTATGCTGTTGTCAAATGTCCGCTCTAACAACGGATGCGCGCAGGCATCTAGCGGTTGAGTGCGATAGTGGTGGTTGCATGTGTGTCTGTGTGGCATAAAATACTTTCCGAGGGGGGGGTTCACAAGGGGAACTTCGCGGGTACACAGCCAGCATCCCACGAAGTGGGCCTCCACACACACAAACACAGACGTACACAGACACACACACACAGACAATACACATGTAGCCGGCGCCAACCTGCACCGTCTCTCTACGCCCACGACACAGCCGCCGATCGCACGAGAGACTGCAGGCCGGCGCCTAGGCCAGTTAGATGTCAGATAACCAGGTGAACTCAGCGCACGTGAGTGCACACGTGGCGAGGAGGAGATTCGGATGATAAAGTTCTGCGCCGTGTTTTTGTTTAATCCCTCCTCGTGCTTCGCATGCACCGCTCCTTGTTCGCCAACACCCGATACTCTTTTCCACCACAAGGACTTGCTTCCACACGTATCTTATCTCGAAATGATGTTTATTCACTCTGCAGACACAGCACCTTCACACACACCCACCAACACACGTAGTCACATCCAAACTCCACAGCCCTCAATCACGTCAGCACTCACACTCGATAAAAAAATACCGCGCGCACCTAAGGTGGCCGCCGCGTGCAGCCACGCGCTCTTCGCGCCAAAACTCACAAAGATTCCCCCCTCTCCTAAATAATAATATCTCGGTCGAACCACTTAATACCACGTACCTTCATACACACCCACCGACACACGTAGTCACATCAAAACTCCACAGCCCTGCGGATAATACAGAACACCTAATTATTAACCAACTACGGATATAATTTTTGAAATATGTGCAAAGCTCTATCCTCAAGCGTTCTGACATCTCACGTCAGCACTCACACTGAGGAACGCTTCCGCAAGGGTGGGCTGTGTTTCCCTCTACATGGGGGCGGGTGCGATACTAACACGCCAGCATTTTAATGTGCGACCATGAATATGTACAACACATTACCATAGCCACCGGTGACACATACAGACACGGTGTATACAGGCACGGCGCACCCAGACACAATAGCGAGCAATGATTGCAGAAGAGCGCGGGAGCGGCCTTGGCACTAGAGCTCATGAACCGCTGCACGTTTAAACATCGTCGCTCGCTGCGTCACGCCTCGTACATCAAGGGCTTTCAATTATGTGAAGGCCCTGTGAGTCGATACAAAAACAACTCAGTTGTCCATCAGGCCAAAGACATAATAGTGTTCATTAATTCATTATCAATAATCGCTTAATCATGTACAGGGCCGCAGAGGGGGCTGGAGCCTATCCCGGCTGACAGGCACAAGGTTGGGGAATACCCAGGATGTGACGCGAGTGCATCGTAGGGCACACTTTTAGGGCAATTTACTAAGCATGCCAATTAACTTGGGCAGCAGCGTGTCTTTGGACGGTGGAAGGAAACCGGAGTACCCGGCGAAAACCTACGCGGGGACGGGGAGAGAGAACATGCAAACTCCACACAGAAAGGCGACCGAGGCGGGAATCGAACTACCGAGGTCAGGACCTTCCTTCTGTGCGGAGGTACGGATGTTACTACTGCCTAGACTCCCTGCCGCTCGAATGATGATGACGATGATAAACGTGGCTTCATTTATCGCTCAGTGTTCATCGGGTCGGATGTGTCTTTCCAAGATAATGACGGACCTCTCCAACTGAGATTAGGCACTTCTGCTAAGCTCATCACAGACCCTCGATTGTATTGATGAGAGTTTGTAATGATGTAGGTTTTCACGGCTCGATGCATGATGATTGCTTCGAAAAGGTGCTCTCTCGGGACAGCCGCGTCGATGGCTCTCTCTCCTCTCTTCGCGACGCTTCGCCTCACACGTTAGAGGCATCCTCAGGCCTGAGACATCCTCAGGCTCGAAGCAATCATGATGAGAGTTTGTCACTGCTCGAAGTTTGATGAGAATCGCTCTCAACGGATGCTCTTCGGGATAGCTATGTCGAGCGTTGCTCCTTCCTCCTCAGCAACGTTTCGCCACCCACCTTGGCCTCACGATGCCTCCGACGTGGGAGAATAAACGTCGCTAAGGAGAGAGGAGGACGCTGTAGACGGTTATACCGAAAGAGCAGCTCTTGAAAGGATCGCTCTATTTTTTTTGCCCGTGTTGACTGGAGTGGTATTCGTGCTTATAGGACCCTAAGCTGATGATGACCCCCCTCCCCTATCCCCCCCCTCCTTCCCCCACTGAATGAAAAGCACCGAATCGATGATTGCTTCGAAAAACTACTCTCTCGGGACAGCCGCATCGTTCACTTCCTCTCCTCTCCTCGCGACGTTTCGCCTCACACGTTAGAGGCATCCTCAGGCGCAGTGTGTGTCTAACGTGTGAGGCGAAACGTCGCAGGGAGAAGAGAGGAAGCGAACGACGCGGCTGTCCCAAGAGAGCAACTTTTCGAAGCAATCATCATGCATCGAGCCGTGAAAACCTACATCATTACAAGCACCGAATCCTCACATTTAACTTACAATGTAATCTTAGATTTCAGAGATTTATTTCAACAGAGCACCAAACGGTGAACAAACCTTCTTGTAGACATGATTAATGATTTGTGAAATTATTGTGGAATTGCACCGATACACGTTTTCACGGCTTGATGCACGAGAATTGCTTTCCATCGCTCCTCTTTCAGGATAGCCGCGTCACAAAGCACTCGACTTCTCTCCTTCGTGACGTTTCGCCTCCCACATTGGAGGCATCCTCAGGCGTTCTGTGTGCTCACGGTCCTGTTATGGAATAGTCTGCTGCAGTCGGCTATGCCGCCCCAGGGGTAACAGCCGTGAGTGTCAAGGTCTGCTGCTGCTGCCGCCACCACCATAAGACAGCGAGCAGATAGAGTTGGTGGAATTTGCCTTTCTCCCTCTTTCTCCTCCTCATTCTCCATTGAGGGCGGCGCGGTGGCGCAGTGGTAAGCGCTGACGCCTCACAGCAAGAAGGTCCCGGGTTCGAGTCTCTCGGCTCCGGTGCCTTTCTGTGTGGAGTTTGCATGCTCTCCCCGTGTCCGCGTGGGTTTTCGCCGGGTACTCCGGTTTCCTCCCACAGTCCAAAAGCATGCTCCTGGATAGGTTGATTGGCTCGCAGACTAAAATTGTCCCGCAATGCCTGGCGATGGACCGGCGTCCCGTCGTCGGGTGTATTCCTGCCTTGCGCCCTGTGTTTCTGGGATAGGCTCCGGCTTCACCGTGACCCTATATAGGATTAAGCGGTTTCAGATAATGAGATTAGATGAGATTCTCCGTTGAAGAAGCGCAAACCACAGTGAGTTTTCTACACGGTCTCTATGGGCTTCCATGTAGCTCTGTGTGTCCATATGTGTTTAACCTTGTTGGAGGTACTGAACCCCACCAGTTTCATATGCGCGTTTCACCGAACCCTTCTTTATTGGAAAAATAAAATGTGATCACCTGCAGCCAGTGATGGCCAAGCGGGGCATGTCATCACGAATCATATGAGTGAGGTGTGTGTCTTGACCTCCACCGAACCCCTGAGACTGACTCACCGAACCCCTGGGGTTCGATCGAACCCAGGTTAAGAACCACTGGTCTAAGTGTTGACTTTATGGTCCATAGTTTGGGTTGCATGACCACAATCGCACTACCGCTGGCTTGTATTTCCTGTGTCGAAATGGATATTTGTGTATCTCTATGGGTCTCTATGTAACTCTATGCATCTCTAGGGGTCTCTATGGGTCGCCATGTATCTCTATGGAGCCCTATGTATCTTTATGGGTCTCTATTTTTCTCTGTGGGTCTCTATGTAACTCTAACGCTCATTGAGTTTATAAGTACTTTTGTAAATGTGCCCAGTGGGAAGCTACTGTAGAAAGGAACCGGGTTCACAGCACGCTGGGCGAACCTGCGCTACAGTATCTCTGTGGCACACCGGTCGTGACCCTGGGCTAGGCGCTTCCTGTTTCTCTCTCTCTCTAGCCACGGCTTGCTTGGACTCCGGCCCCTGGGTCGAGGCTCCGGGCTCAGCGCTGGGTAAGGCGCGGCCGGGGTGGACAATAGGGTGTCGGTGGAGACCGAGTCAGCATCTTAATCCCCTCCCTCGCAGCTCACCGTCAGCCTCCCTCCGGCCTCCGGCCACACTTCTCGACGAACCTCCGAATTACTCATATCTCCGGCAAAAGTTCGAAACGTAGAATCTTTTAATCTCCCCCGCAGACCACGCGTAGCCGTCCTCCCCGGGCGCCTTCTCGTTCCTCCAGTCGACTCCCTCCCCCCTCCAACCCCCCCACCTATATATCCCCGCCGCCCCTTCTAGCACTTTCTAAATGACGTCATCCTTCTCCTCCAAAAGTCGCCCCCGCCCCCATAGCCCGTACTGTCCCCCCCCCCATGTGGCTCTTCCAGAAAGTTCCAACCCGACGTGGCTTTGTCCCACACGTCACGTTGGTCCCCCCTCTCCCCTATTCCTTAACTCTGCATCTCTATGCATCTATATTTGTCTCCACGTATCTTTGTAAATCACAATGTTATTATTTATTATTATTTAGCAATTTTTTTCGGGTAATTTACTCAGCAGGCCAATTAACCTAACTGGGCGCGTATATTTGTACGGTGGTAGGAAACTGGAATACCCGGGGACAACTCACGCGGGCACGGGGAGAGAGAAAAACCCGCAAACTCCACTCAGAAAGGCACCCGAGCCGGGATTCGAACCCGGAGATTCGTGCTATGAGGCGACAGCGCTCCCCACTGCGCCACCGTGGGGTTACTGTGTGGTCCATGATTCGGATTGCATGTCTACACAATCGCTCTACCGGTGGCTTGTGCCTTTTCATTTCCCATTCATATCATTTCACGGGTGCTCATGGGACTTTCTCCCGTGCGGCATTCCTATGGATTAACTCCCAAGGGAGGTCACCTCGCGCCGAGTCCCTTCGGCTCCTTGTTCATATCTAGCCTCGAGACTCAAACCAGGACTTTCTTAGTTGCCGGTTTATTTTATTTGAAGTGATCGCTCGTTATGGATTTTATTGACGGCAGGGTTTATCGGCTCCTGGTTCGACTCCGGCCGCGGGCACATTTCTTTGTAGAGTTTGTGTGTTCCCTCCCTGTTTTGCGTGGTATTCCTTGTGTTCTCCGATTTCCCCAACATCTATAAAACACACTTTACTTCATTAGTCGATAACATCGCGATATATAGAACGCAGTGTCTGGCTCCCTTCCCTCTCCCCCTCTCCACAGTTTCCTCGCACTTCTCTATCCTTGTATCGTCTGTGACCAGGCGTGGAATTTGCGCGAGTTGCAAATTGTATTAAGATATTTAATATTCGTTTTTATATCATCGGCCCCGTAGGTGCTGATGCCGTTGATGATGAGAGTAAAACCTATGACCAGGGTTTGAACCCACGACCTTCCGATTCGAAAGACAGATCGCTCCGAGCTCAGGTGCCCGACGCGGGACACAATCTCGACAACAAATGTCACGGTGCATTTTAAAAAATGCATCAAACCAACATGAAGCTCCCTCCCTCTCCCCTCCCGCTCTCTCCTCGCGGGTGAATCGCTCACTTTAAAGCATGCTGCTGCGAGCAAGCCCGATGAAATAAATAAATAAAGGTGCAAACAATCTTCAAAGGTCACATTTGTCCATGAGTCGCGGATGCTGGTGACGTTCTCGATATTGCACCGCGCTGGTAATTTCCTGCACGTAATGTGTATCGTTTATCTGAGATGAGATGGAGCCAGATCGGCTTCTCGTCGAAAGCTTTTCGAGCTAAAAAATAGATTTTGTTTCCACCATCATCCGTGTCTGCGTCCCCACCCACCGACCGGCGTATCTACCCACCCACCCACCCACCATCGACCCACCCACCCACTCAACCACCACCCTCCAACTCACCCACCCACTCACCGACCCACTCACCCACTAGCTCAACCACCACCCTCCAACTCATCCACTCACCCACCCACCCACTCACCCACCTATCCACACAATTGTTGACCCAGGCAGACAGTCGTCTTGGTCTTTATTTTTGTCCAGGTTGTTTGTCTTCTGGGAGCGGTGGTGCAGCGTTTAGCGTGCTGCGCTACCAACCCGGCGACTCGAGTTCGATTTGCACTCAGGGCGAACACGAGTGACGATATTAAGAACCGGTCCTGAACCGCCTATAGGTCGACTCGGCCTCAACTGAATAGCCGGTGTCGTGTGTAAAGATCTTCACTCAGGAGAGACAAAGGTGGCGGGACGTTGTGCTGGCCACCCACCTCCTCGTGTGCCATGTCGTCCTTCACGGTGCTACTCGCTAATCGTATTTGATCCTATAGTCTATTAGGCTACACGATATCTCATCTCATCTCATTGTCTGAAATCGCTTAGTCCTATACAGGGTCACGGTGAGCCGGAGCCTATCCCGGCAGACACAGGGCGCAAGGCAAGAATATACCGACGATGGGACGCCAGTCCATCGCCGGGCACTGCGGGACAATTTTAGTCTGCGAGCCAAAAAACCTATGCAGCAGCATGCTTTTGGACTGTGGGAGGAAACCGGAGTGCCCGGCGAAAACCCACGCGGACACGGGGAGAGCATGCAAACTCCACACAGAAAGGCACCCGAGCCGAGAGATTCGAACCCGGGACCTTCTTGCTGTGAGGCGACAGCGCTAACCACTGGGCCACCGTGCCGCCCCGCGACACGATATATATTTAGTTATTTATTTTTAAAGTAATGACAGTAGAAATGTCACACCTATAATACGTTTATTGTAAATGCAAGAAATTATTAAACATGATGTTTAAAATCCTCCTAGTATTTGGATCGGTACGGGATAATGTTAATATTATCTTACAAATCACCATGAAGGCAAATCCGCGACTGGTAGTTATTGCTCCAGATAGACAGTCGTCTCATCTTCTCTTGTGTATATGGATCACCGTCTATAATGTAATACATTATGGAAGATAGTATTACAGAAGATAATCTTCTTCGGAAGATAGTCGTATCGTATCGTTTTTATACCTGGTACACAGTCCACACACGATAGTGTCTAGACTCTATATATGCGGATGCGAGCATACATATATAAAAGCACTAGATTATCCGTCCCCGTTTGATCCTGTAGAGACACAGTGTACAAGACAGGGTTATATCCAGGATGTGAAGCCAGTCCATCGCAAGGCACCGGTGGCACTTTATTTAGGCCATTTAACCGAGACAGCATGTCTCTAGTTTTTATTGAAGTATTGCACTTACAGTGATTAATTTGGTGTAACAAAACACGGTAAAAGCAGGACGTTTAACAGGGGTGTATACAGGAATCCACACACGGGTTGAATGATTGTGTCGGGTTTAAAAAAAACCTCAACACCTCGGATTTTTTATGTGACGTGATGGCCGACCTTCCACAGAGTTTACACCACGACTTTGCAACTGTATAATAGGTTTATTTCAAAGCAATAAGGAAGCGTAAAAAAATGAATATAATTCTCCAATATAAGTACGGAGCAACATAAGCTGTCAGCGGCTAAAAAAACGTAACTGAGACTCTCCAGCAACAGGCTTTGGGACTCACGTAAACACCCAAGTTTTCTCCCGGCAGACTGGCGTTTCCCAGTTAGCAACCTGTCAGAGTTGCTTTGGGTGCTCGCTCGTGAGTCTCGTTCGCCACTCGAACGGTGCCCTTTATCCAGTTTTTTCTGTGGGATGTGCCTAACTAAAAAAACCTCAACTCAGCATTTTTGTCATGTCCTGATATGGTTGGGTTCCGCTTTGCAATTATTTATTATTCATCTGCTTCAACGCTTCGTTGTGTTTAACCTTGGAGGGATCCTTCCAACACATAACTCTGGCTGCGCCTGTTTTTTCTCATCTGAATTATTTATTAATTTAGCATTGTTCATTATACGGTTATCCCACTCGCAATCTTTCTTTGGTTGAACTCTCACCCTTCAGCCTTCACAGAGAATGTACTGCTGTTTTCGCTCAATGCCATAAAGCTACTCCTAAAAGCAGGAAAAATTCCACAAACACTAAGCAAAGATCACCCTATTAGCTCTAAGGGCTCCTAGGGTCAGGTGCGGTTAGGCAGCACCTCAACTATGGAGGTCGATAGAGCACACTAGGAGGTGGGCAACCTGCACCACGCTCGGCCACCTGGCAAGGGTTACACAACGCAATAAGTACTCATTTGAGGCTGAGTCGACCCAGGGGAAAACACAGGACCGGTACAGAAATCTCATTAGGTGTTGGCCGTGAGCAGCAATCTCATCTCATCTCATTGTCTGAAACCGCTTAGTCCTATACAGGGTCACGGTGAAGCCGGAGCCTATCCCGGCAGACACAGGGCGCAAGGCAAGGATATACCGACGATGGGACGCTAGTCCATCGCCGGGCACTGCGGGGCAATTTAGCCTGTGAGCCAATCAACCTATGTAGCAGCATGCTTTTTGGACTGTGGGAGGAAACCGGAGTGCCCGGCGAAAACCCACGCGGACACGGGGAGAGCATGCAAACTCCACATAGAAAGGCACCCGAGCCGAGAGATTCGAACCCGGGACCTTCTTGAGCAGAAATCAAACTCAGGTTTTCAGGTTTTGTAGCCCGGCGCGCTAACCGCTGAGCCACACACACTCACATTCTGTGACACGCACACACGCATACCCACACACTCTCACACACTGTGACACGCACACACGCAGACACACACGAACAAACATCCTGGCGATACACACACAGAAGCCCCATAGCAAGAAAGTCATGGGTTCGGCTCACGGCTCGGATTCCTTTGAGTGTGGAGTTTGCACATACTCCCCACACAACAACCAACTTTCTCTATGTCTCCACATACAGCCCCCACAATTGGACATTGAAAATGTTTTTCACGTCAATATAATCTTCCGTGCTCCATATTCAGGAGTAGCAGGGAATCTGTGCAGCAGAAACATCCGCACCTCCTCACAGAGAAAAGGCCCTGCCCAAGTCGGTTCAATTCCTGCCTCGGGCGTCTTTCTCCAGGGAGGTGTGTTCTCCCCGTGTTCTGTGTGGGTTTCCTCAGGGTTCTCCAGTTTCGCCTAATATATATATAAAAAAACCCACTAATTAATTGGCCGACCACCTAATATATAGAATGTGGTCACTGGCAAATGTTGGCGCCGGCTAACTGCGTGACTGCCTTCCCTCAACCTCTCTGCGGTTTTATCACGTTGTTGATTGGTTCTCTTTTCGAAAAAAATACCTTCACATTCATCGAAAATTGTGCCGTGCGTTATACATTGCAGGAAAACGCACACTCTCTTACGGTTATACGATTGGTTTACTAACCTGACATTTATCAATCACCAACGCACGTGCATATGACACATAATATACGGAACAGCACACAACACACCATACAACCACAACACACTACTCATAGCTATTATCACTGTTATGCAGCATTACTCTACCGAGCAGTGTATAGTATCGGTTTATAGGATAATGCATAGTCGTGTGATGTATAGGGTAATGTATAGTAGTGTATAGGGCAGTGTATAGGAGTTTAGTTTATAGGGTAGATGTCACAAACATGGCCATAACAATTTGTAGTATATGTTTATATAGGCACTTGACGTTTTTGAGGGTAGAGGCTATGCTAAAGCGTTTGTACGGTTTTTATTTTGTCAGCATGGCTTGCGTACTGTATGCACGTGTTCTGATTACAAATGAATCACAAGTTTTTTGACATTCGGAGAGACTTGGTGCAGGGGCTTAATTTATTGGCCCAGTGGTTTGGTCGAGAGTGCAACTCAGGATTGCTTTCCATTGGCTAGCAGGAGAGAAGTGGGTAGCAACAGTGTATATTAGTGTAGTGTACAGTGTAGTGTATAGGAGTGTAGTGTATAGGGCATTGCATGTTAGTGTTGTGTATAGGTTAATGTGTAGTAGTGCTGTGTATAGGATAGTGTACAGTAGTGTTGTGAATAGGGTAATGTAGCATTGTGTATAGGGTAATGTATCATAGTGTAGTGTATACAGCAGTGTATAGTAGTGTAGTGTATAGGGTATTGTAAAGTAGTGTTGTGTATAGGGTAGTGTGTAGTAGTGTTGTGTACAGGGTAATGTAAAGTAGTGTAGTGTACAGAGTACTGTATAGTAATATATAGTTTACAGTAGTGCATAGCAGTGTTGTGTATAGGGTAATGTATAGTAGTGTTGTGCATAGGGTTGTGTGTAGTAGTGTTGTGTGTAGGATAGTGTATAGTAGTGCAGTGTATAGTGTAGTGTACAGTTTATAGTAGTGTATAGTAGTGTTATGTATTGGGTAGTGTATAGTAGTGTTGTGTATAGGGTAGTGTACAGTAGTGTAGTGTATAGTGTAGTGTACAGTTTATAGTAGTGTATAGTAGTGTTGTGTATTGGTGTAGTGTATTGTAGTGTTGTGTATAGTGTAATGTATAGTGTAGTGTACAGTTTATAGTAGTGTATAGTAGTGTTGTGTATTGGGCAGTGTATAGTCGTGTTGTGTATAAGGTAGTGTATAGTAGTGTAGTATATAGTGTAGTGTATAGTTTATAGTAGTGTATAGTCATGTTATGTATTGGGTAGTGTGTAGTAGTGTTGTGTATAGGGTAGTGTATAGTAGTGTAGTGTATAGTGTTGTGTATAGTTTATATTAGTGTATAGTAGTGTTGTGTATAGGGTAGTGTATAGTAGTGTAGTGTATAGTGTAGTGTACAGTTTATAGTAGTGTAAAGTAGTGTTGTGCATTGGGTAGTGTATAGTAGTGTTGTGTATAGGGTAGTGTATAGTAGTGTAGTGTATAGTGTAGTGTATAGTTTATATTAGTGTATAGTAGTATTGTGTATAGGGTAGTGTATAGTAGTGGAGTGTATTGTGTAGTGTACAGTTTATAGTAGTGTATAGTAGTGTTGTGTATTGGGTAGTGTATAATAGTGTTGTGTATAGGGTATTGTATAGTAGTGTAATGTATAGTGTAGTGTATAGTTTATATTTGTGTATAGTAGTGTTGTATATAGGGTAGTGTATAGTAGTGTAGTGTACAGTTTATAGTAGTGTATAGTAGTGTTGTGTATTGGGCAGTGTATAGTAGTGTTGTGCATAGGGTAGTGTATAGTAGTGTAGTGTATAGTGTAGCGTATAGTTTACATTAGTGTATTGTAGTGTTGTGTATAGGGTAGTGTATAGTAGTGTAGTGTATAGTGTAGTGTATAGGGTAGTGTATAGTAGTGTATAGTTCATAGTAGTGTATAGTCGTGTAGTGTATAGGGTAGTGTATAGCAGTGTATAGTGTATAGTAGTGTATAGTAGTGACGTGTATAGGGTAGTGTATAGTTTATAGTAGTGTAAAGTAGTATTGTGTATAGGGTAGTGTATAGTAGTGTAGTGTATAGGGTAGTGTATCGTAGTGTATAGTTCATAGTAGTGTAAAGTCGTGTAGTGTATAGGGTAGTGTATAGCAGTGTATAGTGTATAGTAGTGTATAGTAGTGTAGTGTATAGGGTAGTGTATAGTTTATAGTAGTGTTGTGTATAGGGTAGTGTAGAGTAGTATAGTGTAGTGTACAGTTTATAGTAGTGTATAGTGTTGTGTATTAGGTAATGTATAGTAGTGTTGTGTATAGGGTAGTGTATCGTAGTGTAGTGTATTGTGTAGTGTATAGTTTATAGTAGTGTATAGTAGTGTTGTGTATTTAGTATTGTATAGTAGTGTTGTGTATACGGTAGTGTATAGTAGTGTAGTGTATAGTGTAGTGTATAGTTTATATTAGCGTATAGCAGTGTTGTGTATAGGGTAGTGTATAGTAGTGTAGTGTATAGGGAAATGTATAATAGTGTATAGTTCATAGTAGTGCATAGTAGTGTTGTGTATAGGGTGCTGTATAGTAGTGTAGTGTATAGTGTAGTGTACAGTTTATAGTAGTGTATAGTAGTGTATAGTTCATAGTCGTGTATCGTCGTATAGTGTATAGGGTAGTGTATAGCAGTGTATAGTTTATAGTAGTGTATAGTAGTGTAGTGTATAGGGTAGTGTATAGTTTATAGTAGTGTATAGTAGTGTAGTGTATAGGGTAGTGTAGAGTAGTGTATACTTTATAATAGTGTCTAATATATATGTTACTATTGTGGTATAAGCCTGTTTCAAAAGACGAGTGTATTTCACTATAAGCCCAAAATCATTCAAAATGTTTTCATCTCATCTCATTATCTGAAACCGCTTAATCCTATATAGGGTCACGGTGAGCCGGAGCCTATCTCGGAAACACAGGGCGTAAGGCAGGAATACACCCGACGACGGGACGCCAGTCCATCGCCGGGCATTGCGGGACAATTTTAGTCTGCGAGCCAATCAACCTATCCAGGAGCATGCTTTTGGACTGTGGGAGGAAACCGGAGTACCCGGCGAAAACCCACGCGGACACGGGGAGAGCATGCAAACTCCACACAGAAAGGCACCCGAGCCGAGAGATTCAAACCCGGGACCTTCTTGCTGTGAGGCGTCCGCGCTAACCATTGGGCCACCGCGCCGCCCAAAATGTTTTCAATACAATGTAATATATACATACACGATTATTCTTCACAGGCCAGATAAAATGCATTGCATAGTTCCATGAGTTTGTATTCAAGTGGTAATGAACCGTTGAGATTTGTAACGTTTTAACAGAAATGAGGGGTAAGAAATGTACATCTCATGACAATTTTCAGGACAATTAACCTGGCCAGGGGGAAAACCGGAGTAACCAGGTTAAGCCCACGTGGATATGGGGAGGACATGCATACTTCACCAGAATTGACACCCGGGTCACCGTGCAGCCCGCAGGTTGCTACAGATGAAGGATTCGTCTTGGTAACCCAAGTGCGGACATACATACAAACGCGTGCGGCATTCTTCTTGCAATGTCTGCTGCCGGGACGGCACCACCACTTAGACTAGAGGAATAAGCACATCCGATCTTCACTCCAGCCTTCACTTCCACTTACCGCTAATTCCTCTTAAGCGCATTAAGGGTAGCGCAGGGTCCGTGTCTGACACCCCTAGCCGCCGCCGCCGCTCAGCCACGCACGGTTAAAGCTGGATCTATAGTTGGAGAGGTCAGGGTCGGTGCCTGCTCCTCATTGACTGCAAAGACAAAGATCCCCTATATAGCTTTGGCAGACAGTGGGGTCAAGTGTTCGAAGCGAGTGGCACCCATAAAGGCCATCACGGCACACGAGGGGGTGAGTGACCAGTAACAAGCATAGCAGTGTTTTTCTCCCCAGTGGTGATGTTTACACACCGCACCCAGGTATTCATTTGAGGTTGAGTTGACCTCGGGGAGGCCCAGGCCCGGTGGTGGCGTCCGTAGCCAGGAACCGCTGCACCACCGCTGACCAAACACATCGATCATCCCATGCAGAGAACCTATGGGTTAGAGCAGCTATCCTCAATCGGCCCCATCAGCGGGGCGCCACAAGCGCCATCTAGCGGTCCGTGGAGACCAAACCCGAGTGGGCTAGGTGGGCCTCGATGTGCAGAAGGTTGAGAAGCCCTGGATTGGAGAACGAGGGCCGCTCGGAGACATTGTTAGCGGTGTCTGGGCAGCGTGAGCCACGAGGAACGGTTATCGATCTTGATAGTGATCTATGTTTATTTATTGATCCCACTAGACAGTTGCTTTGGTCATTATTTTTGTCCACAATATTTGCTTGTCTGTGTGTGTGTGCAGTAAAGCACTGAGCCCTGAATTCCAACATCGTAACAATAGATTAAATGTAAAATGTAACTGATATATATTTGTATAAATGGTGTAAAATGATCAAATATGATTTTTCAAATCCGTCCAGAATATGTCGGTCCAGGATGACGTTAATTGCATCTTACAAATTAAAATGGGGGTCAAGTCCGCGTCTTGTCAATTATTAATCCAGCTAGAGAGTCGTCTCATCTTGTCGACCTGGATGAAAGTCGGCACACACGCTTGTTTAAACTCTTTAAATTGGTGGCAAGGTGTATAACGCTGCCTCATAGCAAGAACATGGGTTCAGTTCTCGGCTCGGGTGCTTTTCTGTGTGGAGTTTGCGCGTTCTCTCCCCGTGCCCGCGTGGGTTTTCGTCCGATACTCCGGTTTCCTTACACCTTCCAAAGACACGTTGTTGTCAAGGTTGATTGGCTTGCTGAGTAAAATTGCCTCAAAAAGTGTGCCCTGCGACGTACTAGCGTCATATTCTGGGTATCCGGCCTAGATAGGCTCCGGCCCCTTCGCGATTAAGCGGGTATCGATAATGAAGGAATGCTTTTTAAACCTTCAAAAAACTCTTAATCCAGCAGTGGACTGACCACAGCTGCTGCTGCTTCTGCTGAGGGTCGCTCCGGATTATCGGGATAAAGTGAGATTGCCACGCGCTTGACCTCCCCCTGACCCCAAACGGCTATGGGGGAGATCACAGTGTCCGCTGATTACAATCCCCCTCCCCCCTTGACCCGCCTTCCCCCTGATCTCCCTCCCCCCTAATCCCCGTCCCCCTAATCCCCTCCCCCCTAATTCCCCTCTTCCACCATTTTTTTTACTGTTTCCGCGTGGTCTTTCGCCGGATACTCCGGTTTCCTCTCACAGTCCAAAGATACGCTGCTGTTGCTGCTACCTACCTGTGTTCAGCGGAACACTTGTGTCTTCATCAATTCTCAGACCTCGCTTCATGCTGTAAATGGTAACTGAGGATGGCAGGGATGGAGTCTATCGCGCGACACAGGGCTTACAGGCAAGGCTTTACCTATAGCCAGACGCCAGTCCATCGCAGGATACCAGGGTCATTTAGTGAACAGGCCAGTTAACCTAGGCATCGGTAGCATCGTGTTTTCGAACTTTGTGCCAAAAATTTCCCGACACTGCCTCCTTATTATCTTAAGATATAATCAGCAATAAAGCGACGGGTTTTTTTATGGTTATGAGACGAAACTGGAGCACTCCAATTAAACCGGCGTGGACATGGGCAGAAAACACACAAACTGCACGCAGAAAGGCGCCCGAGGTGGCAATCAAACCGCCTCAGGCAGAACCTTCCTTCTGTGAGGAAGTGCGGATGTTACCCCTTGCACGGCCACCTCAGGCCGGATTGTAACCCAGGATCTGAGCATCGCCGGCTCAATGCCTTTGACCCCCAAATGACCTGGGTTCGGGCCACTCATTTTCTTTTGGGAGAGTGAGGGAGAGAGAAAGGGAGAGTGGTGGAGTCAGAGAGAGAGAGAGCAAGAGAGGAAGAGAAGGAGCGAGCGTCATGTATGATTTATCGAACGCGCATGCAAACAATGCTGAAAGAGAGGGAACGAGACAGGGAGAGAGAGCAAGATAATAATAACTTTTTAAATCCGATTTCTTTCGCCGCTCCGCAGGAAATTGTTTCTGTCAACGGCAAAAAAACAATATACAATGTGTACAATTATTTACACTGCGATCCACATCCCGTTATCCTTACTCACCCACTCAGCAGGGAGATTGAGAGTCATTGACAGAGTAAAACGCGCCGTGCAAATTACATTCCTCGTCATAGACAACGCACAGAGGAGGAAAGACAGCCACGTGGTCAGTCTGTGCCAACTTGCCAAACACTGCTCCCCGTATATTACGCAATTAATTAATGATTGTCTCTGTGTTGTGGGACGAAACATAGGAGAACCTGGTCGAAATCCATGCAGAATCGGGGGCGGGGGCAACACGCGCGTTCCGGACAGGGAGAGCCAAGGAAAGTGAGTGAGACAGTGGGAGAGCAAGCAATAGGACGACAGAGAACGAGAGTGGAGGACGATGCCTTCTGAGTCCGATTGTATTGCTCAGCCGAAGGAAATTATTTGCACCAAATGCATGCTATAAATATATACAAACAATATACGATGTGTGCATCTATTTGCACCCTGTGATCCACATCCCCTTACATCCCATGTATAATTTACACCACGCACATATTAATTACATCTCATCTCATCTCATCTGAAACCGCTTAATCCTATATAGGGTCACGGTTAGCCGGAGCCTATCCCGGAAACACAGGGCATAAGGCAGGAATACACCCGACGACGGGACGCCAGTCCATCGCCGTATTAATTACATTAGGAAGGTATTAACACCCTCTACTTGTCGAGCTCTTGGTTTATGTTGAGGAGACTGGACACATCCGCATACAGGAGCCTGAAGTAGCCAAATGTCTGTAACACTGTCCAGCTAGTCTCGGCTGACCCTGTAGAAAGCGTTCTCCTAGCTTTCTCCAGGGAGACAGTAAGATTGCATACTCTGGACTCCCTAACCAATTACAGACGAAGCACGATTTACTTGGAACTTTGGCATTATTTTGTGGTCTGCACAAGAAGGACACAGGACGTCGATTTTTGATGAGGTGTGGGTTGCCCTTACTGGGCAGAACGAGGATCACTACTCCCCTGCAGATCTGCAGTAGTTGATCCTTTCCCGAGGCTCTCAGCACCTCCAGCAGGTACGACCCAAGTTCAGCAGCTCACACCGGCTGGACATAGAAGTCTCTTACAATTTGTGCAATGTTTTCTTGCGTGGGATGTGCTTGCAGTCTGGTCCTTGCAGCTACCTGATGGTGTTGCTACTTGTTTTCTTTTATATGTTGACTGAAAAAGAACTTTTTTGGGGGGAATCAATGTGTTAGGTGCTTCACGTGTCTGGTTATGAGTGGTATGCCTGTTGGTCGGTGACTGATCTCAGGAGCTGGTGTTTTTTTAGCAGTGTGCCATTGTTTATCGCTGTTTTGAGTGGTGCCCCACTCGGCTTCCGGTGTAATAATCTCACTCTAGTCGGCATGCGAACTCCCCCTTGGCTAATGCGTGCTGAACATGTAAATGCTGATAGAGAACATAGATCTGGGCCACTGTTTTCCCACCACTGTTGTAGGGAGCTGTAATCATCCAGCTGTTGCTGTTGCACTGTCCTGTTGCTGCGTCATGGGTGGCAGAGCCCCCGCAGCCTCTTCAGGTCCTTTGTTGGGGCAGTTTCACTGAGCGTGACCACACGTGACCACACGTGAAACAACCACTGCAGCTCGGTCGAGGAGCACACCTTTAAGGTGTGGCCGTCTACCTGGTGTTTGAAAGTCACCTCTACGTCAGCCTTACTGTCGTACAGGCATATCACCTTTAGACGCTGAGAGGATATTATATATGGAAGTATGGAATCACCAGGGACGCTGGCTGTGTACCCGCGATGTTCTCCTTGTGAACCCCCCCTCGGAAAGTATATTATGCCACAAAGACACACACGAAACCACCACTACCGCACTCAACCGCTAGATGTGCCAAGCGGCTATACCGAGCGGCTGTGCGCCGCGTTAGCGAGTCTGTAGCGGGGGAGCATAGATGAGGGGTCGCGAAGCAGTTGGGGCGGCTGAAAAGGGACCTCGTCGCGGCGCGCAAGTCTGCAGCAGTGAAAAGGCTTCAATTCATCCTCTGTCCGGTATTTGTGTATCAAAGCGGTGGTATGGGTGAACGTGGTGTGAGCGCGGTACGTGTGTGAGAACGCGTGCGCGCCGCGTGTCAGAGCGCGCTGCGTGTCATCATTCAGGGACCGAGAGAGCGCGCGCGCTGCGCGTCATCATTCAGGGACCTTCGCAGATTGGTGTTAGGAGTTAGGGATCGCTGGAGCTCTAGAGAAGATATTTACGGAGGTGGGGACCTTAGGAATTTGGGGACCACCACAGAAGCATTTCCTGCTACCCGCAGAAAAGGATCATGATGGCACGGGAAATTACTTTCCTGTATCCAGCTAGATTACGCTCTAAGTCTGAACTTTTTTTTACACAAAAGGTGAGACATTTGAAATTACCTCCTTTACTGCAGGGGAAGACAGCGGTCTGTAAGTGATGAGATGGGTGCCTTTAATGCAAGCTCCACTTCAATCACCCACGCCAACGATTTTTCTACTTAGAAAGGAACAATGTGAGACAGCTAGCATGTTGGACAGGCCCACACAATCACCAGCAGGAGTGGCCAGATTCTCCACATTCATAGTCTAACAGGGAGAGCACACGAGGTCGTTCCTTCTGGTGAGAGCCTCGTACACAACATACTACGCCATGGTGTTTGGGGAGTGGTGAGGCAGATGGGTAGAGGCTGAGGAAATTATCCAAGTTTTAACCAGGCTCCTTCAAGGACCAGGCCCAGGCCAACTCAGGAGAATCCTAGAGCTAAGGACGTTAGTGAAGGAGGACTACAAATAAAAAGCGTGTAGATGTTGAAAAACGAAACAGGCAGAATGAAGTACAGAGTGACAGTCGAGATGCCGAGGAATGATAGACAAAGAGAAACGGAACTGAACGAATGTTTGTCCAACGGGAGGCTACAGGCCAGAGACCCATAACTCAGAGGTCAGGTCACCTGCCTTGAAACGAAATCCCGAACGCAAAAACACACGACTCGTACAGTGGTGAAGAGCCGACGTGATGATTAGCGATTGGGTTGAGTTGAAAAAAAACGAAAAGATGCACGAACTCTCTCTCAGCTAGGCTAGGCACGTCTTAAGCTCTACTCCATCACCCGGGGAGTCGAATGATCCACGTGTTTAAACTGCCAAGGTTAACTGGGCTTTCTTGACGGACCGGCTTAATAAACCGCCGGAGACTGTTGGCAAGGTTACCATGGAATCTAATAACACGTTAACGCGCACTGTACGTACAGTGCGCGTTAACGGGCTTCGTCCCTGCCGGGCCTCCTACTCCACTCACCGTAATCGCGCTCGCGCTCAGGATACCCCGGTTTCCTCCCAGAGTCGAAATACACGCTGCTGTCTTCGTGAATTGACTGAATTGCGTGACTTACCCCTCCACGCTGGACAACTGTGAAAAAGAGCTACGTAGCTTAAAGGTTTCTCTTAGCTTAAAATTAAAACTGACTGAATGACGGCTCCCGTCATCAGTCACGATGATCAATGTCATATCGATGTGACGCCACAGCCTTGACTCAGGGCTTGTGACGGCTTACAGCGGCAACACCACGGCGAGGATCAGCACCCACTCTGCGATAGATCAGCCAGCGAGCACGGATGAGCAGAGACTTCTTGATTTTCGATGCTTTATTTAAACCAGCAGTGCACGGGCCGGAGCAGCACCACACAACGAGCTCCTACATCGTGACGCTACCTCCTCCTTCCAATTCCCCCAGGAGACTCTCCTCGCCCCTCAAACTTCCCGCTCCTTATATCCCCGTGGTTCAATCTAGAAAGATCTAACCGACGTCACCCCTCTACAGTAAAAGTCCCCCCCCCCCCGCAGGC